>CAJVPN010000254.1:0-34805 GCA_910592215.1 Entrophospora candida
TTATTTTTATCCCAGATCAAAGGTCAATTTGATCGATCGGATGTTTTTTTCAAGCCTACATCACCATAAAAGAATAAGCTTCGATTGTTAAAAAAATCAACTAAGCTTTTTTTTTCTTAATTAAAAGTAAAAAAGATACTTCGCAAAGAAGAACCCTCATGTGAATCAAAAACCATTTGCGAATTTCGATTGTTAAAATCTTTTGTCCTGATCTTTTCCTCGTGTTCATTTATTTTTATCTCAGATCAAAGATCAATTTGATCGAACAGATGTTTTTTCAAGCCTACATCACCTTAAAAGAATAAGCTTCATGCAAGTATCAAAAATTTCGATCGTTTAAAAAAAATCAACTAGGCTTTTTTTTCTTAACCGATCAACGTGTTTTATTTGTTTTTCCAGAAAGGAAATTTTTCATTAATCAAAACGATTTTATTGTTTTCTCCAAAAGGAAATCAGATCACTCACCATCCTTCAAATGGTCAAAACCAAAAAAGATTAAAATTTTTTCTTATCCAGACCACCCACTATCTCTCAAACAGTCAAAATCCAAAAAAAAAATTTTCGTTCAACATGAACAATCAAAAAAATTTGACAACATTTTGAACCGTCTTGTGACCAGAAAATATCACAAACACGTTGTGTGACGAGCCTTTGACGATCCGAGGTAAAGGTTCTAAGACAAAGGCCATCAGTTTTTGGTCATTTTGAACGGTCCAAACGTCTGAGCAAGACGAAGACCTAACGATGGACAGCGGTCAACACCACGCAAAAACATCTAAAGCGAAACACGATTTCCTTTCAATCAAGTATCTGTTTCGCTCAAACCTGACGTTTTGATAAGTTTTTCAATTCACAAATCATGATAAACAGATAGCAATTGGGTTTCGCACAATACGGTGACGTAAAAATAATATCATTTTTTTGTTCAAATTTCAATTTCATTAATTAACAAATTTCAAATTAATTTGCAAATCATTTCAAGCCAGCGCAGCAAAAAAAAAAAAAAAACGAAATGTTATACCCTTTGATTTGATCTCTTCCTTCCCCAAAAATTCAGTTTAATAAAGTTGAGAAACAGGACGTACCTCAATCTCACACCCCAATGATATCCCAGTTCTTAATTCTGAAATCAAGCCAATTGACTTCACACAATTGCAGAAGAATAAGGATTATTAAAGGTCAACTTTAAGGTAAAAAAAGCCTGATCAAGCAATATGTTTTATTAACATGGGTATTATGAAATTTTCTGCTCATTGTTTTATTTTCATTACATTTTTTATAACATATGTGCTGAATTGTTCATTTAAAAATCTAGGTAATACTATGGAGTCATTCTTGAACCTGAAGGGATCTATTGACCTCGGTCTTTGTTGAAATTAAAAAAGATTGAGCCTTTAGCTCGAGGTGGATTTAGTATGGTTTATAAAGCAACATGGATTAACCATTATGATACAATTTTCCAGAAATTTGGGAAAAAAACTGTTGTATTAAAAAGATTAAATTCTTCTAAAAATTATACCTTTGCTATTATCAAGGAGGTAAAATGCTTAAAAATATTATTATTATAAATATTATTTATAAATATTATTATTAAATTTAATAATATATATTATTATTTTTTTGTGATTTTTAGTTAAAAGCAAATGATGAGCTTTATTTTTCTGTTAATAATTGCTATGGAATTACAAAAAATCCAAATGAAAATGATTATATTTTGGTATTTCAGTATGCCCCAAATGGAGATTTACATAATTATTTATCAAAAAATTTCAGAGAAATTACTTGGATAGATAAAATTAAATCACTTTGTTGGATTTCAAATGGGTGAATTTATATATTACTATTATTAATTATTTTTTTTTATAATATAATTAATTAATCAATTTATTTATTATTAATGTAAACTAGGTTAATGAATATTCATGTAAATAATTACATTCATCATGATTTACACAGTGGAAATATTTTTTCATATGAGATCTAGGATTATGTCAACAAGTAATAAATGAAAAAGAGTATCCAAATGAAATTTTTGGAATTATTTCATTCTTAGCACCTGAAGTATTATCAAAGAAACTATATATAAAAGAATCAGATGTATATAGTTTTGGTATGATTATGTGGGAACATACTACAGGCCAAAAACCATTCTACAATGTTCCACATGATTATCACCTTGCAACATATATTCTGGAGGGGGGGCGACCTCAAATTACTGAGGACACACCTCAATTCTATGCTGATTTAATGCAAAGATGTTGGGATCCTAACCCAGAAAGACGGCCTAATGCCAATGAAATCAATAGTATTTTGAAAGAATACCATAATCTTGATCAATATGATAAAAGAAGGGGAACCCTTACTTTAGCAGAAGTTAAACGTTTAGAAATTATCAATTCGGAAAAATATTTGTCAGACAAAGAGAAATATTATCATCACCCAGAAGCATACTTTATAAGTCGTCCACTAAGTGGAATAATTGAAAAAATTAATTTACTCGCTATTTCATCAAATGGATCAGATCAACAAGATAGCAAGATTAATAACTTACCATTCTGCAAATACTTTAGTTAAATAAGTTCTTATATTTAATAAATTTAATAGGTTATGTTGGTGATGGTGACAAATTATTTATTATTACCTTTTGTATTATTATTTTAAATAAAAAAATTATCTCTGAGACATATTTTAATTAATAATCTATTATATCTTAAATAATAATGATTAATGACAATTAATAACTTATCAAATAATTTTTAAAAAGATGCCCAAAAACCACATTTATTTGCAGGTAAAATATAGTATATGATGATATATTGGTAAGTTATACTTACCTTTTGGTGATGTTCACATTAAGGATACCGGCTGCAACTTTTGATGATGGTTGCTACCACCTTTGCGTCATATAAAAATGATTGCAACCGCCTTTACAACCATTTTGTTTCCTTTTTTGGGTTGCGACATGGAACAATAGTTCACATGAAATTGTTAATTCAATAAACATCTTCCATATGATACAAAACTTAAAACTTTTGTCAATTAGTTCAAGTTACCTATTATGACAAGAAAAAAGAATAAATATGACAAGAAAGTTATTGAATTGTAATCATCACCCATTAAGTGAGCAAGCTGATTCACTCAGGAGTTTTG
The DNA here is from genome assembly GCA_910592215.1 of Entrophospora candida. Classification (NCBI taxonomy): domain Eukaryota; kingdom Fungi; phylum Glomeromycota; class Glomeromycetes; order Entrophosporales; family Entrophosporaceae; genus Entrophospora; species Entrophospora candida. Next base: position 3,151 of record CAJVPN010000254.1, read on the forward strand.
TTGTATAATTAAATAGTGTGTTCGAAATTCCTTCCAATTGGCTAATTTGGTTTTCATGTACGTGAATGAAATAAATCAGTCTCTATCTCTATTTTAATGTATCCTTCAACATTATTAGTTTCTATATCTTTATCTTACACCTTTGCTAATTTTAGAATATATTTCTTTATCTGAGATTTCATCCAACCCTTTTTTTCTGTTGTAAAACCGCAAATTCATGTTCGCAGCCTGCAAAATGAGAATCACATATAATTTTAGTGCCACTTTTTGTTAAAGTTTACTTTCCGTATATTTCCATATCTGTCGTAAATAACATCATTCCATATATTGATGATAATTAAAAATATCAATGCAATAATATGATATCTTATATAGTGAAGAATTTCTCAGGTGTGTGTCTGTTGTCTATTCACTTCATATATTATATGATATGATGCTATTGAATCCTGTAATGTTGATGCAATATGAAATATCTAAAAATGCAAAATGAACAAATTAATAAACATTAGTAGCAGACCTTGATAAATGGAAACATCGCTACAAAGTGATTTATCAACAGTTGCTTGAAGACTAGATATTTTGATTAAACAAGACCGTTAATAATTACCATCGCAACATCAACATTTGCATTATTACAAAAAAAGAAAATTATCTAATAAAGAAATATTTAATATTTATAAATAATCAAATGAAAAATTCTTTGTTTTAGTGAATCTTGTTATATATAATTAACAACAAAATTTTTACTTTCGTTAAACAAATGCAATTTCCTATATATCTCATAGATAAGGTTTGACTGCGTTTATCTTATTCTTTAAATTTAAGTTTAAAAATCCGATTTGATTCGAATCAAATCATTTTGAAATCCGACTTGTTTTGTTCCCTACATACACGAGTGTTATCTCTTATTTCATCAACAAATTTTTATGAAATTTGATACATTGTCACTGATTTATTATTATTCTTGTATATTTCCCATTTCCAAGTCAAACTCATTGCCAATGGATGTTTTGGATATTATCATGTTTACATCCATCATTTGTTTTGTTAATAATGGTTTAAATTTATTACATTAAAAATCTCGTTGAAGAGGAAAGAAACTTGATTTCTAAGAATAAATATAAATGTCAAAATTTAATACAGCCTTAATATAAATTAACTCAAAAAATGTTGTTCTAATAGTAATAAAGCATACATAATAGATTCTTTTGCCCTTCGACTTTTTATTCGATTTTTTGGTGTTCCTTCATTTCTTAGAGTAGTTTCCAATTTATATTTATTGTTATGTTTACTGATATTATAATTGGGATTGATATTAGGAGTATTTTTGTTATATTAATAATAGAAATAATTTCGGGTTAAGGGAAATCTTTGAAAGTAGTTTTTGTTGTTTTCTTTTTGGGTTTCTATTTGTTTGTTTTTTTTTAGAGCTCAAGGAACACAAATGACATTGAATATTAAGAAATAGAGTTTAAATTCTCTCTAAGAAGGGTTTAAAATTACGTTCAATGTGAAAATAATGTGACTATTTGGTTTTGTAATCTGTAGTTATTTTCTTTGTAAATTAATAATGGATATAATGTCTTCTTTGAAGGCAAAAAAAATTTTAATGCATTATTATTATCATTTTTATTTTATTTTTTATATTAGAAAAAAGAAACAAAGAATAATAATAAAAGAGAGTTATTTTTAAAAGAAATAATCCCAATTATTATTTTATGTTTTAATTTATTCTTGAAACAATCATATGTTTATTATATAATTTATATCATTACATATGAAAAAATGCAGGAATACATGCGTTATAAATAAGGAAATTAAAAAAACTGGCCAAAATTTGGAGCCAAAATCAATAAAATCTTGGGGTGTGGAAAATTTCTGATTGGCTAATTTGCGTGTGAATTAAATTCTCGCAGTTTTCAAATTCACGCACAAAATTATTAGGTTTTCTAATAATTTCGTCCCTGGGGTGCAACGAATGGAAAACTTGCATATGCATGGAAAGGATAGTTCTACTAAATCTGGCATCTTAGCACATTACGTTAGATTTAATATTAGCCATTTTGTTTTTTAGAAATGGCTCTACAATTTGCAATCGTATACAATCAGGAAGGGAACCAAGTAGAAACTCGAACACTAAAAATTTTCCAATACCACTTGGATCACAACGCAATGGAACACAGAAAGGAGGCTCGGATTATAATTCAACAATAATATCAATGATTTATTTTCCAGCACTACCATATTTTCACTTTCCAAGACGTTTGTCAAAATTGGCCCCCTAAAGTTTTATTCTGCACGCATGGTCTATAGTATTGTTATTACTTGGGAGATGCAATTATCCTTTACGAGTGTCGCCCACCATTGCTAAAAACAAACCATCAAAGCAGGTGTGAGAGATATTTTGGTGTTTGATTGAATCATTATATTTAACAGATTAAAAAAAAGAAACAAAAAATTTGACTTATTATTAGAAATTTTCGTTGAATGAATTCATATTGAAAATAGACTATTATCTTGACCTGAGTGATGTCTTTTTTTTGAGGGGGACAAAGAAGACGCAATCCAAACCCAACTTAAAATAAATGAATTTTTGTTCTCGCGTAGCAGAAGCTCCCATTGCGCTCCCAGTTGTGGGCTTGTTGAATTAAAATAAAAAATTCCAAGTCATGTGCAATTAATTTATTATTGGTCGAAATTATACATAAGAAACAATTAATTGTAATTTTATTAAATCTTTTTTTTTTAAAAAATGGCAATTTCCGAAAAAATCGAAAAAGATAAAACATTGCACTTGAAACTTAGAAGAAGCCGAGAAAGAGTTGAAACATTCACGGAAGGGTGGGAGGGGCAGAGGTTGAAGGAGTTGTGGAGAGGAGAGGCAGAAAGACATGAAGGAGAGTTTGGTCACTTAAAAGATAAAGAAGAGAGGTTGAAAAAAACGAGGAGAATTGGAGAAACCAGACAATATTCTTGCAAAAGAAATTATCTAAATTTAATAAAGAAAAATGTAATGAACAAATTGCATAAAAAAATATACAAAAAATTATTTTTCATTTCGTTTCTTTATTTATTTTTCCATCTATTCAACTATTGAACCACCATTCTTATATAATTTAGATACTAGTGTTATCAAAAAAGGGATTGAAGAGATTAAGAAAAGACAAGAGTATGATAAGAAAAGACAAGCAGATGAATATTTTAATAGAATTAAAAAGTAAAACTTTCTATTGAGGAATGAAAGACATGTCCTAGTAAGTATTTGAATATTCATTTCAAGGATACCATATGTTTTGATTAGTTGTTAATAAGTATAACATAAAAATATGAATATTTGATATGAATATTTGAATATTGATATATTTCTTTTCTAACATTTTTTTGTAGCTATTAATACAGAAGCAAAGAAAGGCAAATTTATTAGAGATAATGGTAAATTTATTGAGTTTCCATTTGAGAGATTAGTTAATTTGGATATGAGCAATCATAGAAAAGGCAAGTTTTTGAATTCACCAGATCTAGATGATGAAGAAAATTTATATCAGCAATTTTTTATGAAACAATTCTAGGGATTGATTAAACATTTGGATGTTGATCTTTATGCTTATTATTCCCATAATGTTAGTCTCCTTAATTCACAAAAACCAGATGTGTTTTTATTCGGAAGGGTTTGTCTTTTTGATCCACTCAATGTTGAAATAGTTTTGGAGTTGAAAACTAAATACAGAAATGATTTTAGAAATGAGGAAATAGGACATATGGCAGCATTTGCTGAAAAAGTGCTTCAACTCCAACCTCAAAGATCTTTCATATATGGTGTTCTAACAGATTGCTATGATATTATGTTTATTAAGGTTCAAAGGTCAACAATATTCTCAGATGATTTCACTAACAAGTTTAAATATGAGCTCACTAAAAAAGAATTACTTAAATATGGCAATCAAGGATGGAATTGTCTTGCTACTCTACTTGTGCAAAAAAGTGAACAACTAGGTTGGATTAAACAGCAATCATTCTATGAAGAACATGGTAGTATTGTTACATTGAAGAGATGTATTGGTCATGGGAGGACATGTCATGTTTTTAGTGGAGAATCACATGATAGCATTATTGTTGCAAAATTTTAAAGTATGAAGATAATATTGAAAAGGAAGTGAACATTTGAAAAAGCTAGAAACCTTGAACTCTTCAAATGTCCCTCCCATTTTATTTTCAAATTCAATCTCTATTGTGATGCCTTTATATGGAAAAGTTAACAATTTACAAAAAAAAGATATCTCTCCCCTTGTCAAAACTATAAAAAGGGTTCATGACTTAGGAATATTACATCGGGATCTTAGAAAATCCAATTTATTACAGGATGCAAACAGTGGGGATATAGTGTTTTTATTAATGAATTAAACTATTTTGCAGGGGGTCTAGAGGTGGCAGCAGATGATATCCTTCAAAACCTTATTGAAGAAAAAAATGAATTTATTTATGATTGTCAATTTGATCTAATTAGTATTGTATGCATGTTCTATTTAATGCTCCATTGTCCAACCCTTGAAAGATTATCTTTTAAAGAAAAATGGATTAGTAAGAATGAGGTTATTATTTCAAATGCCATCTCTAACCAATGGAACACTTTATGTCAAAAAGCAAGTAGTCTAGATTATGATGATCTTATTTCAGGGCTGGAAGATTTTTTCTGAAATACAAAATTCATATTTTATAAAGTAATCCCAACTTATTATAAGCTCGTATTTCTCAAATTATAAATCAAACAAACCTCTTTCCCTTTTATTTCATTTTAGTTATTGTATCATATGTTTAAATGGCTTGATTTGGGAGATTGGGAGTGAATAAAAATGATGCTAAGGAAATAATTTATGTTGGCTTAATCAGCTGAGCTGTTCTGATTCAATTACCTATAGTTGTGTTAATTAAGTTTGCATGAATTCAATTTTTATTTATAAATGGTATCTCTGTGAGACATATTCAATTATCTATTATATCTTAATCATAATAATAATGCTAGTTGACAATTAATAATTTATCGAATTTTTTTTTAAAAAAATGCCCAAAAACCACATTTATTTTGCAGATAAAATATAATATACAATAATATGATATATTGATAAGTTATACTTACCTTTGAGGTGTTCATACGAAATTGTTGATTCAATAAACATCTTCCATCTGATACAAAACTTAAAACTTTTGTCAGTTAGTTCAAGTTACCCATTATTATTATGACAAGAAAAAAAAATAAATGATAAGAAAAGTTATTGAGTTGCAATCATTATCACCATTAAATGAGCAAGCTGATTCACTCAAGAGTTTCGTTGTATAATTAAATATAGGGTGTGCGAAATTCCTTCTGATTGACTAATTTAATAATGTACGTGAATTGCAAAATTCATGGAATAAATCAGTCTCTATCTCTATTTTAATGTATCCTTCAACATTATTAGTTTCTATTAAAATATATTTCTCTATCCGAGTTTTCATCCAACCCTTTTTTTCTGTTCTAAAGCCACAATAAATTGAAAATTCATGTTCGCAGCCTGCAAAATGAGAATTTTAATGCAACTTTTGGTTGAAGTTTACTTTCCGTATATTCCCATATCCGTCACAAATAGCATCATAATCAATCCATATATTGATGATAATTAAAAATATCAATGTAATAATATGATATTTTATATATTGAAGAATTTCTCAGGTGTGCCTGTTGTCTACTCGCTTCATATATTATATGATATGATGCTATTGAATCCTGTAATGTTGATGCAATATGAAATATCTAAAAATGCAAAATGAACAAATTAATAAACATTAGTAGCAGACCTTGATAAATGGAAACATCGCTACAAAGTGATTTATCAACAGTTGCTTAAAGATTAGATGTTTTGATTGATCGTTAATAATTGCCATCACAATATTAACATTTGCATTATTACAAAAAAAGAAAAATTATCTAAGAAAGAAATATTTAATATTTATAAATAAATTAATCAAATGAAAAATTCTTTGGTTTAGTGAATCTTGTTAACAACAAAATTTTTACTTTTGTTGAAACAAATGCAATTTCCTATATATCCCATAGATTCCTTGAAATAAGGTTTGCTGTGTTTGTCTTATTCTTTAAATTTAAGTTTAAAAATCCGATTTGATTTGAATCAAATAATTTTAAAATCCGACTTGTTTTGTTCCTTACATACATGAGCGTTCTTCAACAAATTTTTATGAAATTCGATTCATTGTATATTTCCCATTTCCAAGTTAAACTCATTGCCAATGGATGTTTTGGATATTACCATGTTTGTATTCATCATTTGTTTTGTTAATAATGGTTTAAATTTATTATATTAAAAATCTCGTCGAAGGTAATAGTCATATAACATATTTGTGTGTGAAGAGGAAAGAAACTTGATTTCTAAGAATAAGTGTAAACGTCAAAATTTAATACAGTCTTAATATAAAATTAATTAACTCAAAAAAAATGTTGTTCTAGTAGTAATAAAGCATACATAATAGATTCTTTTGCCCTTCGACTTTTTATTCGATTTTTTGGTGTTCCTTCATTTATTAAAGCAGTTTCCATTTTATATTTATTGTTATTTTTACTGATATTATAATCGGAATTAATAGTATGATTATTTTTGTTATATTAATAATAGAAATAATTTCGGGTTGAGGGAAATCTTGAAAGTAGTTTTTGTTGTTTTTCCTTTTGGGTTCTATTTTTTTTTAGAGCTCAAGGAACACAAATGACATTGAATATTAAGAAATAGAGTTTAATTCTCTCTAAGAAGGGTTTAAAATTACGTTCAATGTGAAAATAATGTGACTATTTGGTTTTGTTATTTTCTTTGTAAATTAATAATGGATATAATGTCTTCTTTGAAGGCAAAAAAAAATTTTTAATGCATTATTATTATCATTATTATTTTATTTTTTATGCTAGAAAAAAAACAAAGAATAATAATAAAAAAGAGTTGTTTTTTTGAAAGAAATAATCTCAATTATTATATTTTATGTTTCAATTGATTCTTTTTATCTTTTTGAAACAATCATATGTTTATTATAGAATTTATATCACTACATATGATTCCCTATGAAAAAAATGCAGGAATACATGCGTTATAAATAAGGAAATTAAAAAAAACTGGCCGCAATTAGATTGTAACCATCACCAAAATTTGGAGTCGGTATCCTTAGTTGTAAACATCGTTAAGTGTTGGTTGGCAAGTAAACCAATTTCATGATTCACTAATCAATCATTGCAAACTACACGATTATGTTGTTATGAGTCAAAATCAATAAAATTTTGGGGTGGGTATTTGGATGCAAAATTCTGATTGGCTAATTTGAATATTCCATGCGTGTGAATTTGTGAATTAAATTCTCGCAGTTTTCAAATTCACGCACAAAATTATTAGCCCTGGGGTGCCCAAAATGGGCAACGAATGGAGAATTTGCATATGAATGGGAAGGATAGTTCTACTAAAGCTGGCATCTTAGCACATTATGTTAGATTTAATATTAGTCATTTTGTTTTTAGAAATGGTTTTTAAGGATTTCTACAATTTGCAATCGTATACTATCAGGAAGGAACCAAGCAGAAACTCGAACGCTAAAAATTTTCCAATACCACTTGGATCACAACGCAATGGAACACGGAAAGGGGGCTCGGGTTAAAATTCAATAATAATATCAATGGTTTATTTTCCAGCACTGCCATATTTTCACTTTCCAGGACGTTTATCAAAATTGGTTCCTTAAAGTTTTATTCTACGCGCATGGTCTGTAGTATTGTTATTACTTGGAAAATGCAATTATCCTTTGCAAGTTTAAGAATACGCATCAAGTGTCAACATTGTTCAAAAACAAACCATCAAAATAGGTGTGGGAGATATGTTGATGTTTGATTGAATCATTATATTTAATTGGTTAAGGAAAAAATAAAAAACTTGGAACATATTATTAGAAATTTTCGTTGAAATGAATCCACATTGATAAAATATTTGAAACAAGTACAATTCCAAAATTCAAGTTTTTTTGATTCTCTTGTGATTATCGTTGTCATAATCATCAACTATTAAATATCTCCATCCTAATTCAGACACAAAATTATGAAGCAAATTCCATATCCTTTTGAGGTTATAATAATTCTACACACAAATTTCTGGATCAAAAGAAAATAATTATTAGTAAAAATATTTTTTAATTGTTAATGTTTTTAAATTATTGTTCGTGTATGCGTGTCTCTGAACAAACGTCTCAAGACGTTTCTGTCATCTGCTTTAAACATAAAGGATTATCAATATTTTTAAAAATTTAATTCGCAATTCTCCAGAAACGGAAAGAAAATACATGTTGCAGGTCGTCTTTGTTTATTATACTTGCATATAAAAATTTATATCACATAACTTTATGTCCCATTAACACTAATACAATATCACACATGCATAATATGATTTTCATTGTATAATAATAATAATAAAGCACAACCTTAAAACCGGTTCGGAATTACGGGTAGAAAAATGCAATATTAATAAAATTAATTATTTCACTTATATAGAGAAAAGCATATAAAAGCTATTTATTGTTAAATAAAAATAAATTTTTAAATAATCATAATGATGATAATATTAATATGCAAAGAAAAAATTTAATAATAATAGGTTGCGTAACATTCTTTCTGATTGTTCACCACTGTATCATCATCGTCTATCCATAAATTCATTTTTTTTTGGAAAAGAAAAAAATTTAATTAATGCAATATTGCATACACAGTACATCTTAACAAGCATTTACTGCAAGTCAAATTTGATTTTTTAATCAGTGTATCCAGTACAAATAATTAAAATAATAATAATAATAATAATAATAATAATTAGTCACGTAACAATTCTTATTTTACTATAGATTTTTTGGAAAAGAAAAAAAATAATTAATGCAATGTTGTATTATGTGCGTACTCTTTAATAATAGTAGTAGAATATTCTGATATAATTATCATATTTCCAATAAAATTTCTTTTGAATAAATGATTCTATTATATTATTCAAAACCTTGTGTCTGTTCAACTGTTATATTATCTTTCAATATATTTTTTAAATACAATAGTAATATATGTTAAATAAATTACAATGCTTCAATAGGTGTAAACCAATTTAGTTGTATCTCACTTTTACTCCCCATTCTCTTGCATTTAGTCCCATAATGTGAATGTGGCTTTATTTCGCCTACTGCAACAAGATTTTACAATTAAAGTGGGACATTTTGTCATTTTAAATTTCCATAATTATAAACCGATTCAGGATTCTGACTATTGATTGCATTTTATTATCACAAATTGCGAATTGCGAATTAATCTTTTAGATCTGGTTTGATGTCTTGAGTTATATGGTTTTAATTATCTCAAATATAATATTTCCCTCTTTCCTTTTTCGAATTGATCGAATTTTTTCTAAACGCTTTTCCACTCATTATTTATTATTATGGTTAGTAAGTAGCAAGTGATTCCAAATAATAAAATAATTTGACATTTCACATTATATATTGATGTGTGTTTTGCTCTTTGGAGACTTTGTATTTTTTATTTTTTAACAAAGGTGATTCCCATTTTTGATATTCTCTTAATGGTTAGTGCTTGATGGCGTGTTAGGGACTTTTTCAACTGCCCTTGTCCATGAGTCAGTTTATTAGTTAGGATATCACATCTTTATTATTCATGATTCTCATAAGGTATGAAATTCCTAATAATAATAAATGATTGTACATTTTGTTGTTTTCTGAGAACAGAAGTAGGACCCCTAAACTATATAGATAGGTCAGTCAGTTACAAAAATTCCCCAAAATTATATTTAACATAAATTTGACCTTAAGGTTTGCAATAACATTAGAAAAGAGCATTAACATTAAAATTTCTTTTGAAACTGTTTACATAAATGGTCAATAACATAATTAACCCTTTTTTATTTTTTCATTTTTTATATTTGATCTAGCTGCGGCAGTAACCTGTATAGTTTTCGGAGTCTCACATAGATGAATCGTCAATTGAATGTCAACAGCTACCTAGTAGCCTATTGGCTGTTTCGAAGAGATGGCAAACATTGATTGGTTAATGGAAATTTTCCAAAGGATAACTCTCCAAGCCAGAAAATGATGTTTTAAATCTCCTTGGCAAATTTTTAAAAGAAGGTAGGTAACAATTATGGTTTGATAAATGGTCAACGACTAGCCCATGGTTTTTGATTTCCTTTAAATATTAATAAAAAAGTTATACCTTGCTAACTTTACAAGATATTAGAGTGACTCAAGGACAGACAGACAGAGCCTTTACTATTGATAATAATATTAAATCACTATAATTATCTTTCTAAAAAAAAGGTTGATCCGATTTTCTTACCCTGGAAGATATGATGCAATTGGAAATTCAGAGGGGTGTCGGATTGCTCTGGATTTTCGTTGGGAGACTTCTATTATCTGAACAATCAAAATCTTTAGACCCGACTGCATTCAGGTTTTTTGATAAAAAAGTCTGTTGAAATCTTTAGTATGTTTAAATGTTTAGGTCATTTGCATAAGAATATTTTATTAAATAAGTTCAATATGATTTAATCCTATTTTAAGGAATCCCATGACTTGCAATTGCATACAATAAACGATCCTATTTCTATCTCAAATAATTCAACAATCATTTATTTCACTTAAAAGGTTTATTTTCATATCGTCTTATTACATATATGGAGAACAGATGTAAAATTCACGCGCGTGAAATTCAATCAGCCAATCAGAATTTTGTATCCAAACACCCCACCCCAAAATTTAATTTGATTTTGATTCACAACAGAGACAAAGGTATGTCACACACAAGGAAAGAAAGGATCAAACAACGAAAAAAGAGAAATGATTTTTAACTGATATGTAGAAAGGTGCACATTAATAATATAATGATAAAAAACCGCTGGAGCAATTGCATGGGAGGAAAAATACTCGGACCTTAGGTGTTAGCCGAAATTATCTTTTCCCGAAAACAATTCTGGCAGTCACTTTGGCTTTACGATATCCTTTATACGAATGAATGAGCATAAAATAACTATGCTATTCGATCTATCTTATATTAAAAAGTTCAAATAATTTTGGTTACTAGTAAATCCAAGTTCGGAACTGGTTTTGTCATTTCAATTTTGAGGCAACTTTTCCTAAAGCAATTATGAGTATCACCTATTCTTTAGCCATTCTGGCAAAAATCTCTATTCTACTTTCGTTATTTCTTTATATTATTATTATTATCATTAATATCATTCATTATCTTTTGTTTTTTTCTCTTGTTAACCCAACCTAATTACATCTATTGTTCTTTTCTTAGAACGAGATTTTTCTTTGGTAAAATTTATTGGTGGTGGAAGTAAGCATTTCCTTTATTTATTCTCTTCAGTTAATTCACAAATTTCAACTATCATTTCGTTAAAAATGAAAAATCCGAGCCTTGCTCAGCTTTTTGATTAAATAATGTTTAAAATCTTTCAATGCCTTCCAAATATTTTCGATTGCTAATTAGATTGCTTGATTTACGTTTTTTAATTTGGCCTTATTTCATTAATTATTTCATCAATTTTTTGGTTTATAAAGTAAAAAAAGCCAAGGGAAATTCCATTCGACAAATCCACAAAAATTAACTTTCATCAAACATGGGGTGGATTATGAATGTTTATCAAGCAGTTAATAAAACTCAAAGCCTAAAGCTATGAAGCACATATCATGACTACGGACTATCTATGGTCGATTTGTCTATTGAGCTCGAGGTTGTTTGTGGTGTGTTTTTTTTTTTTTACGTTGTTCCTAATGCAAATCCAAATAGAATTATTATACAAAATTTCTAATACATTAAATAAAAATTTTGTCATATAGTAAAGAAAAAGATTTATTTATTTCAAATTAATTTCTTTGCATGTCTTTGTCATATCAATATTGGCAATGCGAACACAAAGAATTTTAATAATATATTGGTAATTTTTTAAGCTCTAAAACTGCCAAAAAAAAATATTCATAATAAAATTCTTAATTTATCAAGGGCAAGCAGCGGCGTAAATCCTAATTAAGTAATGATTTACTTGACAAAACTTGATAAAACTTGACTTAACGTGTTAATATGGCAAATAAATATACAGTTGAGTAGTCAGTTTAGTCAAATGCTCACTTGAGTTACGCGGTCAGCCCTGGTTGTTATACACAATAAATTAATGTTTTTTTCTTGTTTATAAATAAAACATTTGATCTAATTGACCTATTTATTTATTTATATATGACAATGTTAATATGTGTTTGTAAGACAAACTTCAATTAACGTTAGCGTTAATTAATTGACATGGATTAATTAAATATTAAGGTTAAGATTTTATTCATCCAGCCATTCATTCATAAAAAAAATAACTTCCATTTCACGTTTAGTGGATTGAGAAATTTCTAAAAAAACTTCTATTTATTAAATTATATTACTATATTTTTTTATTATTAAATTTTTTCTTTTTTTTCTTTTTAAACTATTGATTATTAATAAATGTCTGTTGTCTATTTTATATCAAAAAAAAAGCGAAAAAATATACAAAAAAAAAAAATTTAATAAATTTTTTTTAAAAACAAACTTTTTTTTTAATCTAACTCTAAAATACATGTGTATATTTATAAAATGGTTTTTTCAACTACTATTTTCATTATTTTCCGGTTGTGCTATATATTACTTCTAAAACTAGTTGCAGTGCCACTCCTTTTTGACATTAAATATTCCAGATCATCATCGTCATCATCGTCCTGGTCAGCCGCTACAGCCTTCTTCATCATCACCAATCTTCTTCCTCCTCCTCTTCTTCCCAGACTACTACTTGCACTACTGATTCCTAAACCAGCACCAGCACCAACACCAGCACCAACACCAGCACCAACACCAACACCAGCACCAGCACCAGTATTATAATTTGAATTACGTGAAATTGTATTACGTGAAATTGTATTACGTGAATAAGAATTACGTGACGCGATTCGAACACCAATTCTTCTGCCAGTTCCATCATACTGATACTCATATTCATTAACATCATCATCATCATCATCATCATCATCATCATCATCTATTTCAACATTCTGATCTTCCTCACCATCATCTTCTTCGTCGCCATCTTCACCACTCTTCATTTTTTTCATATCTTTTTTGATCTCCTTCACCTGCTTGGTTAATTCTTTGATTTGTAATTGAAATCCCTTTTGCATATTTAACATCAAATGATACAAATCATCTATCGTCAATTCAGGTGTTGTATGTGTATCAGATCGTTGATCGTCGTCAATGTCATTGTCGTAATCATCATCATCAAATTCATCTTCAAAGTCTTCAGGAAAATATTCTTGTGGCAATTCATGAGACATTGGTTGTGAAGGTTCTAGGACTGGCAGTATAGGAGGTATTTGTTGAGGTAATTTTGTTGTGCCATTAGATGATTGATTGCCATTTTTTGAAGGTTTTTTATCAGATTCTTTATGATGAGATTTTATAAAAGATTTTCTATGTTTTAATACAAAACGGGAAGCCATTTTAAAATAATTTTTACGTTTATGATGATGATGAGGTGATGTTGGTGATGATGATTTGTCAATAGTTTGATGATGAGGTGATGATGGTGTGGGTGGTGTTGGCGGTAGTGGTGGTGTAGGAGGTGGATTTCTATGTATTATCGATTTTATAAAATTCGATGCGTGGTGTGAAGATGAGTGAGGCGGTTGTGGTGTTTGTGATTGTGGCGGAGGAGCTTGAGGGCGTTGTTGTTGTGATATCGATTCTTTTTGTTGATTTTGTTGTCGATGTGAAGATGTAGATGAATTTATTACCATTATCGATGATGAAATATTTTTATCGTCTTCTTCTTGGTTGTCATTGTTAAATTCATCATTGCCATCTTCATCTGAAGGGGGTGAAGGAGGGGGTGAAGGAGGTCGATTATCATTTTCTTGTGAAGTTGGTGATGTTTCTTTTTGTAAAATAAATGAATTATTATTATAATAATCATAATAATTATCATCATCAACTTCATAACTATCATAGTAATTATTATTATTATTATTATTATGATCATGATGATAATAATGATGATGATGATTATAATCATAATCATTATATTGACTATAACTATACTCACTCTCTCCAACATTCTCCATTTCAATTGGCTGTTCACCTTCTTCCTCGTCCTCTTCCTCTTCTTCTGTGCCTTCTTCTTTGTCATAATTATTATTATAATCATCATCATCATCATTATCATCATTATCATCATCATCACCATTATTATCATCATCATCATTTCTTATTATATTTTTATTTGATGATTCTTGCATTGATGATGATATCGATGCTTTTGATGATGATATTGACGCTCTTGATGATGATAATGATGATATTGATAATGATTTAACGTGTTCAACACGTTTATTTGTTGGTGATGTGGTGACGGCTGTTGTTGGAATGGCGGGTAATTTCTTATTTATTATTATGGATGATGATGTGTTTTGATTATTGTTATTGTCATCGGATTTGTTTTTATTTTTATCGTTTTCGTTGTTGTTGTCTTTGATAATAGTATCGGAAGTGGTTTGTTTTTTATTTTTCGATGATGAGCCAGTCATTTTCTTAAATTTTTTAATTGTGGAAGAAAAAATTTTGGAAATTTTTAAAGGAGTGGAAGGTGAAGAAGGTGGTAGAGAAGAAGGTGGTAGGGGTGGGGGGGAGGAAGGAGAGGAGGAACGCCAAAGAAATTTAACTCCTTTCACTTTATCTTGGAGTGTAAAAGAAAAGAAAAATAATTTTTTCTTTCAAAAAAAACTTTACGAAGGGAAAAATTGGGAAAAATATGGAATTAACAGTTTAGGCAAACCATATATAATATTTTATTATATATATGTAATTTATGTAATTTATGTATAATTTATGTATATAATAATGAATATATCAATGTGATAATATATAATTGAATAACAAAAGTATGTATGTGTATATATATATTGGTTAACAATCTATTGTTTTAAACGGTTGGTTTTATATTGTTATATTTTTATAGTTTACAATTTATGTGTAAATTTAATTTATAATTAATTTCTAAATCTCAAATTTGTTGTGAGTTGTTGGTAAATTTTTTTTAAAAAATATAATTTAAAGAAAAAAGAAAAGGAAAAAAAAATTTTCAAAAAAAAATAGGAATATCAGTATTTATGCATTTATATATATATTATGTTGTTGGTATATATGTATATGTAGCTTATAATGATGATTTTAAAAAAAGTTTATTTATGAGTAATGAGTAACTTTACAAGTTTTGTTTGATAGAGAGCTGAGTGCTTGTTTTAATTTAGTAATTGAGCTACAATAATGATAAATTTAAATTAAATTAAATTAAAATTAAATAATTAATAATAATTAAAATAATAACTAATAGAAATAAAACAAATAAAATAAATAAAATACAAATATAAATAAAAATATTAACAAATTAGCATTTATTTAATAAATAAAATCCAATTAGAGTGTCATTTAAAAATAAATTATTTTATAAAAACTATTTTGTCTCAATTTAAAAAAATGCAAGCTAGAATCAATTATCTGACTAACTTAGTTAATAATGATTGGGAAAGTGAATGTATTTTTTTTGATAGGTCGTAAAATAAATAAGGTATATAAATAATATGATGATGTTGATGTTTTAATGTTTATGGTAAAATATATATTTTAAACAATGATATTACGTACATATTTACTTCGTTTTTGTTCATCATTTTGCCTCAACTTTTTTTTTGGCGGAAAATTTTCAAATTTGTATTGTGTGGAGTACAGTATAAATACAATGATAATGTAATAATTAGGTATTAGGATGAGAGTGGGTGAATGATTAATATTAATACAAATTACTTTTTATATATCAATATGTAGATGTTTTATTGCACAGACTTTTTCTCATGTGTCAACCGTTTTTAGGGGACAAAGTTCATGCAAGTACCCCAATAATGCAATTGTGACAATCAAGCATATGCGCATGCCCAATACTAAATAAATCGGCAAGCACCTGTGTCTGAGTTGCTTGCCACATCTTCTCCATATTATCTGCCATTTGAAACTTGGTCTTTTTGTTTTTTTTTTTTGTTTTTTTTTTTAAAATTTGGAATTTATCATTAATTTGCCAATTGACATCTTGTTTTGGAATTTCCTGCCTGCTTGCATTGACATGATCACTAGTTTGTGATGGATGATTCCTATTGCGATTTACCGAATTACGCTATCGTGTGTATGCTCTTAAATAATCTCTTTGGGTGGTCTTTAATTTTTCCAATTGAGCTCTATCAGTTTAGCCGATCTCCATTTTAATTCCAAGTCTGTTCTGTTAATGCGCTTGGCCTGACAACATGATAACATGATTAAACCAATTTTGAACGATTTTTAGCTTTGCTTCAAAGTAGTTTTGTTCCTTCATAGATATTTGGTTGATATTTATCTTTAATTCTAATTATAGCATACGACGTACCAAGTTCGTTTGAACTTAACAATGTATTGCTATATCAGCGATATCAAATGACATTCGAAGATCTTTTAATAGTTCTAGAAAGTTAGTTATACAAGACAGTTTAAGTTTACAGTTTGAGTTGGAGTTTGAATTCACAAGGAGAAGAAGACAATGAATGAATAACGTTTGCCGTAATTCCGGTTCTCAATTATTTTTGTTTGGTCTTGTTGATAATTGGTTAGAGCCAGTAGTATCAAGCATGAGGGATCGTCACATCGGCTGCAAATCTTCACGTGACTTTGGTTGTAATTCTTGGGATCTGCATCAAGCATTAAAGCAGCAGGGTTTCTTTAAAGTCCGAGATATTGAAATGAGTGCAGCGTTGGCGTATTATAATATGTATCTTTGCCATGTTGTGCTTGATTTTGTTTATATTTGATGGAGAAGAAATTGTGCAGCAGTATTGATAATAAATATAAGCCAACTAGTCGTGTACTTATACTACTACTAACTGTATATAAAAAAAATTTTTATCAATAAAAATGCTACGTTTTGTGTAACAGCTATTATTTTAAAGTTTATATATTATAAAAATTCAAGCTTTTTGTTTTTTTCTTCATTCTAATTAAATTAATCCAATATAATAAAAATTAATAAAAAAAAAACAAGATATGGCTAATTATGGTAGAACTTATAATCAAAATTTAAATTATAGTAATCCAAATATTAATCAACAACAGCAACAATATAATAGTAATAATAATAATCAGCAATATAGTAATAATAATAATCAACAATATAATAGAAATGTTAATAGTGGAATTAAGGATGGCTTTAAAGAAATTGAAGGTGATTTCTATAAAGATTTTAATTTTTCCCTCAAGATTAATTACCAATTACTATACTAATTAATTATTGTAATTTAATGACCTTTTAATTAGCTGTAATGAAACAGATTAATAATAGTTGGGAATTTATGATAGATGAAGATGTAATTTTTGTCAATTGATCGGAGGATTTTTAATTTATTGATTTTCAAATTTCTTCCTTCTTAATTAATTCTTTTTTAATTATTTGATGATTAACAGTTCAATCCTGTCCCACTTTCATTGCAATTACTTGATGGCAGTTCATTGGGAAGGGATTATGATGCATTCCAAAGAATAAAATCAAATCTTGATAATGCTTTACAAGCAATTGTTAATGGTAACTAAAATTAATGATGTGTGATTGATTAATCAGTCCTTATCATTCAATTAATTTGTTTGATTTTATTGTTGATAGAATATTACCAGGGGTTTAATAGTTCAATTGGTACATTTGGTGGTGTGATCAATAATATTAGTGGTGAGTATAAGTAAGCAAAATGTATAATCATAATCATGTCTAGAGATTTGCTCACCAGCATGATTCAAATATCTTTTAATTTTTAAAAGACTCTCAAGAAAGAGTAAAGGAGATGAAATCAAATCTTAAAGCATCTAAAGAAATACTGTTATCAAAACGTTCAGATCTACTTCAATTATGGTTTCGTAGTCAACAATATAAAGAAATGATTCGTATTCTGGACTTGATGTAATTATTGAGTTGTTGTGGTTTTAGTTTAATTTAATTAAATTTTATAACTCTTCTTCTCGTATACATTCATATTAAATAGCGAGGATTTTAAAGAAACGCCTTCTAGATTAGAAGTTTTATTGAGAGAAAAACATTTTCTAACTGCTAGTAGAATGTTATTGGATGCTATACGTGTTATGGAAAAAAAAGAAATGGCTGGTGTTGGTGCTTTATCAGATTTAAGAAGATATTTGAAAGCTCAACAAACGGTAAATTATTTGATTAAAAATAATAAATCATCATCATCATCATCATCATCATCATCATCATCATTAAATCCTTCTTCGCTTGTCAAATAATATATTTAGTCTCTTCATGAACTTTTAATTGAAGAACTACATAATCATTTATATCTTAAAAGCTCATATTGTGATAGTCGTTGGGTGCAATATACAATAGATCAAATTACTTGTAAGATTATTTATTTAATGAAAATCCTAATTGGTTTAAAAAAAAAAAAAAAACTAAAAATTCCTTTTTTCATAATTGATCTCAAACAAATAATCAGTACCGTCACCCCCAATGGAATGGGATATGACTACAAAAGAAACTCGCAAAGCAAATTATATGACAAATGTTCGTAATAAAAAGAACTTACAAGGTAAAGATTACCTCTATCTATATCTATATTTCTATATAAGTTTGTGCATTTCAATTTTCCATTATTGTTATGGGAATTACAAACAATAAGCTTATTAATAGATTTTAGTCAACACTAGTACACCATCTAACGTACCATTTAGTCCAAAATCTCCCAAAGTAATATTTACAACTATGAATTTAAATGATGAAGATGACATGGTAAACACCAACTAATAATTTATATTGATGATAAGAGAATACTATTATTTAATTAACTTGAATGATTTTATTATAATAAATAGATTAAAGAAAATCTTGACATAAATCCAGAAACTGATTCTTTTTATTACATGGAAATCTTATTGGAATCTCTTGCTGTTCTCGGTAAATTGCCTCAAGTACTTGAAGTAAGTTTCAAAATAATAATTAATCAATCAATTGCTTACTTGATTGCTCACACAAATTACATTTTGAATATTGCATTAATTAATAGAAAATTACTCAAAGGATTCCGGTGGAATTGTATCAATTAGTAGATAAAACAGTTGCAGAGGTTGAGGCAAGGTTAGCGAACCATTTATTTTGTTTGATTTTTTTATTGCTTCTTTTTTAAAAATCTTGAAGATGTCTAGTCATTATGGATCTACCAACCCACCTATATAATATTTTTTCATTATATTCTTTACTGTTCATATTGTTACTAGATATGTTGATATTATTAAAACACACAATACAAAGAGATTTGATATAACAGATTTATACACGCTGGAAAGTTCGGAAAACGATGTTCAAATGGAAATCTTAAAAGATTTGTTATGGACTCTTTACTCGAAATTTTATGCTGTGCTGCAAGGCCATAGATTTGCACTTGAAGTAGTCGAAAGAATTAGTAAGGTTAGAAATTAGAATAGTAATGATTAAATAATAAACAGTGAAATTGTATATTATTAGTATTACTACTATTAGTCTTATTATTATTAAATCTGATTTTTTTTTGATTGATGTTATAGAGACCTTCTAATAATAAGACCACGGAAGGTATATATACACCTATTATCCAGCATTCATTATTATTATGATATTATATAGTATAAATGGATTTCTGATAATTAAATAATAATTGATTAATAGAATCTCAAATAATAAAAGTTTATCCATTCATTGAGATATGGAAACCAGTTCAAAATGAAGTGAGTAGTAATTAATAAATTGATTAATTGTTGTAATTATAATTATAATTTTATTCTTAATTTCAAATCTGAAATATCATTATTATTTTTCTTTCCCTCCTACCCAAAGGTTCGTTCATTATTAAGAGAATATATAACCGATGATGAAAAAGAATCTGTTTCAATGAATGCTCCTGAAGCTTCAATGCAAGATTTAATCAAAGATAAGAAAGCAAGAGATGCTACTAAAGTGAGTGAAAATGACAAATTATTGCCGATAAATGATGATTAAATATCTGATAACTAATGAATGAATCCAATTCCAAATTCCAATTCACTATTATCCTTCTTCCTCTCCCCCGACTTATCAATTAATATCATTAGCAAATTTTTAGATTTAGTGATGTAGACGCAAAATCATTTATAGAGCTTGACAAAGAATACGAGAACGATGTTACCAAATCGTTGAAACAATCACTGCCAGAGATATTTTCAAAAAAAGGCGTTGACGAGAGGCAATTATCTGTTTTTGTAGTTGATAGATTTGCCAATAATAATTCAAATATGATGTCAGCTGGTCATCGTCTTGTGGTTAGACCGGATGCTTTTAACATCTCGGTGTTGTTTAAACCTACTTTGGAGTTTTTGGAAAAAGTTAAAACGATTATTCCAAATAGGTAAAGTATTAGTACGATGATGATGGCGGTGACGATGATGATGATGTATGGATGAATGTATATTGGTGGGGATTAATTATTTGGTGAATGAGTGGCAAGTTTTATATTTTGTGGACGCGAACATATTTATTTACTTTTATTTTATTTATTAGTACGAGTGGATCATCTTCTACAGATTTTACTGCATTTCTGGATGATTTTGTCTTTAATGTTTTTCTACCACAAATCGGGGATAAAATATTTGAATTATTTCATAAAGTTACAACTGGTTTGTATAAATCATAATAATAATAAATGATTATTATTATTTTTATTATCATACTGTAATAATGTTATATATTTTTTTATCATGTAATAATTAGATACTGAAGCATTTCAAGAAGATCCAAATTATAAAACATATAGCCCGTTACCGGTTGTCAAAGTCAGTGTTTATAACAGTAATATTCTATTTGATTTGTTATTTATAGCAATTCTTAATTTAATAAATTTAATAATTGTTTATTTTATCCAATTACTTGCTTAATCATTTTATTTGCTTTAATCATTCGTAATATATTATTATATGTACAAAGAGTACATTTTCAGTCATTATGATTATAGAAAATTTATGTGGTTTGCTTCAAACAATGAAAAAAAATAATGAGGAATTTAATAGTATGATTATTACTTTGTGCACACAATATTATGTAAAATGCTTTGAATATTTTCAAGGTAAACAACTACTCACCATCATTTACCTAGTTCGTCTAAATCATTTATTAAAAAAATAACAATACATCATTATTATTATTATTACAGCAATTGTATCCAAGAGTTCCCCTTCACCAAATGATGCTGGTAATGAAGTGTCGGAAAGAAGAGCTTCATCCATGGCTAATCAACAGGGTCTTAGTGCTACTTGGGTACAGCATGAACATGTCTCGGAGATTTTGTATCAGTATCCTTATGCTTTTGATGATAGTGTTAGAACTAACCAAAAAAGAAAAGCACTTTGCGATAAAGTCGGTATTTATTTTATATATAAAAAAAGGTTTATTGGAAAGAATTGTATTAAGATATTTTTTCTAATTGTTTAATAGGAAACAGAAATTGAATTACGTTTGAAAAAAAATCGTCAAATAAGACTTAGTGAATTGATTATGGATTCTAAAAAATTGAAGGCACTGGCTAATATGTATCATAGTTTGGCAAGTGAATAATATGATTGTGTAATTCATGGCTTTTAACTCATGGAATGCTAATAATGTATGGGAAAATTAAAATTTTGTTTTATATAGAGATGGTTGGTTGCTAAAATTTGGGAATTACGTGGTCAAGTTTCAAAAGCTAATTTGGATGATAGAAGTTTGGTAAATTATTATTATTGTGGTTATTTGTTATTATTTTACACAACCAATTAAACTCCCTCCCTCTTTAACTTGTTCAATTTATGCATATCAATTAGGCAAAGATAAATAGGCGTTGGTCATCTTTAAATGATGCTATTGGTGCAAACGATGGAGAGAAAGACAATGATAAGGCTGTCCTGCCACTTACTGGAGAAATGGAAAAGTAAAAAGAATTACCATATATGATTTCTAATTAATTAAATGTTAAAACACTTTTATTTTTATTAATATGTATATATATATATATAAATTTAGTCGTTTTAATGCATTACTAGCTACATTTAAACAATTAGCGGAACAATCTTTATTCACTTTAAGAGTTGAATTAAGATGTCATGCCCTACACTTCTTAGACTTGGCCACTAGAGAGGTATATGATTATATATATATATATAAATGCTTGAGTATTAATAATATTTATAACAATGTAGCTGTTTGTTTATTTTAATTTTTATAGGGCAATTATCAACTTGATTATGAAGCTTATGAACCAGATCCATATGTAATAGAATTAAATTCTGATATTGTAAAATTTGATGAAAGCATTGCATCATGTTTATCAGCACGGGAACATAAGTGAGTAAAGTTTATATGTATATATATAAATAATTACAAACAAAATTTCTGCAAAATTTTTTTTATTATATAATTAACGCTATTATTACTTTTATCTCGGGGTTTTTTATTTTTTCATCAGATTTATATTTGAAGGATTGGATTCATTAATGCAGAATGTATTGATTAATAATGCAACATTTCTTAGAAATTTAAATAGTAACGGTGTATCAAAAATGACTCGTAATATTTTGGCATTACAACAAAATTTGAAAAATATTGTTGAAGTACCAAAAGAAATTTCATTGGATAAATCAAGGATTTATTATGAATTATATAATATTGGACCTACCGTAAGCACAATTTTTCAATTCATTATTACATTATTGTCACTGTTATATTATCTTTTTTGGCATTTACTTATTTTGCAAAAAAAAAAAATTTTTTTGTGACCATAAAATTTTAGAAAATGTTGGAACAAATTAAAAAAAATGAACCAATTTTTACATTTGAAGAGTACAAATTATTGTTGGAAGTTTTTTATAAAATAGATCCGAACGAAGTGGTATCATCAACATCAAAAGGCGATGGCCCTTCATCAAATAGAAGATTGTATAATGAGAATCTTTTGGAACTGAATGAATTGATGTTGGATTATATTTAAATTTTCAATTTAATTTAATGGGATGAGTAGATAGATAGATAGATGAGTTGCGAGTGGATGGATTAGATGAGAACCGTTTTTAATCTTTAGAATGTTTAATAATTTATATTTTATTATATTTATTTATGTATGTTCCACTGTTGAGATTTTAATGAATATATTTTTTTTATTTTTTGCTTTAATTAAACAAAACAAAAATATTTAATCACTAAAAAAAAATATACTATTTATTTCTCGATTAAATCGTTTATTTGTTGTTTTTATTTTATTCGTCATCATCATCATCAGCATCTGGACTAATATTGAAGTATTTTATTTTATAAGTGTTCTAATAATATCCATTCATTTATTTGGACAAAAAAAAGAAAAAATTTTTTTTTAAATAATTTGATTAATAAACGTATACAAACACACCGGCACATATATAAAAATTCATTTTTCTCTTTACAATTCCCCAATAAAAAAATAGACTCACTTTATCAGTAGCAACTACACGTAACCAATCACGAATACGATTTTTCTTCATGAATTTTTTGGTAAGATACTTAATATATCGCTTGGAAAACAAATGCGAATTTGTTGTTATGGTAATTTTATGTTTATCGTCAGCATTACGAGTTATTACTACCGCATCACCTAATTGTCCTGTACGATTATTAATTTTAATTTTATCATGAAGAAATTTTTCCTTAAAAAAAAAAACCAAAAAAATTTAGTCCATGCTGCTGCTGATGATAATTGATTGGATTTTTTTGTTTATTTGTGAAATGTATATATGTGTGTGTGTGTGCGTGTATGTAAATTAATACCTACTAAAACTGCCGTATCAAGGATATTATCACGAGAAGGTTCTGAAGCATCAATTATATATTTTTTTTTAATGACTACTTTTTTACTACCGCCACTAGTACCACCACCACCACCTTTTTTTATAGTTGCACTTGGTTTACTAGCTTTTGTCTAATATATCACATATATATATATACATGAAAAAGAGTTTTGTTTTAACAATGATTTATATATATACAAACATATAAACAAGTGACGAATGTAAAAAAAAAGTTTAAATCGATTACCGTTGTTGGTTTAGTAGGTGCCATATTTTTACTGCTATATATATAATTAATTAATACGGAATGATTAATTAATTGTTAAGTTAGTTAATCAATAAGTCATAACTTGAATCGCAAAAAATTAGAATGTAAAAAAAAATTCATTACTTTATATTAATAAAAAAATCCTAAATTCAAATTAAAAAAAAAAAAAAAAAACTTTTAAAGCTATAGATGTTACACCAACATCAGTTATTGAATTAAGAATGATATTCACAAATAATAACAACATTAATATTAATATTAAATCCAACGAAAACAGTTTATTACCGCCAAATTTCCAGCTGGACCGATGATGGTAAAGATCCAATATTCAGAATTTTTAAAAATAAAATTTGATTGATTGTTTATGGAAGTCATGATGGATTTTCTTGGAGAGCTTTTGAAGAAAAGTGTCGTAATATAGAAATATTAGTTATTATTGTAAAAAATTAAGGAAATATAAGAATCCTCTTCCTTTGTTGGGATGTCCAGAAAAGGGCAGGGTACAGGAAATTGTAGCTGATGCCTGTCCATTGTTTATTCAATATTTGTATATAAAATTAGAAAAAGACGGGCGTGTGGTTTACGATAAAACTGAAAGGACAGATGAAATCAGGAACAGGTCCTTTCCAAGATTACTTAATATCAATATTAAATAAAATAGAAAAGAACATGAACAGAAAATAACCAACACCGTCACATCCTTTTCAAGACTCTTTTATTTAAAATGTCCAAGCATTTTTCATTATTGAATTTAGGATTATAGGCAGGAATTCTTTAGATCGAAATCCTGCCGCTTTGAAGCCAATACTTAGGTTCTTCAGGATATTTTATAATAAAGTCTCCATAGGACCAATGAGGATAACTTTTGCCTAAAAAAATTGACATTGAAGTATTAAATTAAATTTAAATAATATATGGTTAAAAGGAAAACTCAAAGAATTAGTATTAGTCAAATTGCAATGAATGCAAAGTATAAATCGTATAATAAAAAAGTTTGTTTTTCGCGTAATTAAATAATGTAATTTAAATTTTTTTTTTAAAATGATTTTATTTATTTATTCGATTCAATTCATTTACAAACATCCAACTAGAATTGTATTTCGAAACTCGAGGGTTAACTTAGGAAATTCATTTGAAAGTAGTTTAGAAAGGCAACTCCATAATACTCATCAAATTAATCAACTTGCAATTTACTAATTTTGCCATTTTGATTTTTATCATAAAATTATTAACAAGCTACATAACGTGCGTTTTTGCATAATTGATACTTGGGGTGTCAATACTTTTCGGTAAAAATCTAAGTTATAATCAGAAATGTTTTTTCTTTTGCTGCTTCAAAGATCTTTACCAACACTTTCTTTTTTATTTAAAAAAACTATCCGATAATAATAGTAATCTTTTAGAAGGAACTGCATTTCTCAGTATCGAAATGAATATGAAGTGATTTTTAAGAAATCTTGTGGGATGGTGATGGGTGACCCAAGTAAAAAAGGTTTCAGCTCGTTAATATTATACAGATTATAGGGCAGTTCGCTTTAGAAGATGGTCGTATGTATTAATAACAATATTAACAACCAAAACTGCTTGATATTGATACAATTGACCAAGGTTTTTTTTTTGTTAATAATAATGATGGTAATAATGACAACGAGATGATAACAACAATAATAATAATGTCAATAATGATGACGGATGACGACAATATTAATGATGAATAATAATAAATGTTTAGTGATAATAAATGTTTAGCAATACAACATATATTTTTCTTTTTTAAAAAAACTATCTTTAAAAAAATTTTTATACAATAATGTATAGAAAAGGAGGACAAGAAAAACTGAAACAAGAAATGAGCAAGTATTATTAAAAGATAATTATTTACCAAGTGTACTTCAACGACATTGTCTGCTACATTAGTCAAAGTCATAAATACAACAAGTCGATTTGAGCAGTACAAAATTAAATAATTTTGATCTGTTATCAATACTTGAAGAGGTATCTTCATTACCATCTATTATTTATTAATTAATAATAAAGTTTTCTATGTTATTATCTAAATTTTTATTTTAAAAAATATACTCAAAGGTATTACAATCAAGATGGTGATAATGACGATTAATGATGTGCCATTCATTGTAAACTTGATTTTTTTTTCACGCATAGTGCGCATAGTGGACATAGGAAATTTTTCTCTTACTGTGCTGCAAACTATACACTATGTGCATAAGGATTATGAAATAACACTAAAACTATATTAAGAAAAACATAAATGCCAAAGATTCTAAGGAGCTCCAAGATCAGGAATATACAGAACCAATGTCGCAATATCAAGCAATTAAAAGGTTTGTTTAATGTTTAGTGAATAATATCTTGTATTATGATTATTGTTACTTTATTTTTATTTTTTTAAATCATTGTGAAAAAATTTAATTACTAAAATATGTATGTTTAATTGGCGATGTTAGCTGGCCAATAAATTTTATCGGCTTAGCCGACTAAAAAAAAATTTCATTTTACACCTGAAACTTTAGTGCAATAGACATTTAGCTGAGATGGGTCCATCTGTATTACTTATAGTGACAAAAATACATTTACTCAAACAACAAAATAAAATACATCATAGCAGGATAGAAGCCATAGAGTTTCTATTCGTAATACAAATTCTTATTTTTATTCGAATTATTATTTGTTCTATTTGAATTATTTGATTATTTGTTCTATTCGAATTATTTGTTCTATTCGAATTATTCGTTTTATCTGTTTTATTCGTTTATTCAAATAAACTTTCAACATAATACTCAAATTCATGAATAAAACAAATAATTCAAACAAACTTTATTCGAATCATCATAATAACAAATAAATAATAGTAATTATAATGCATAATGAATGATTTTGTCATTCGTAATTAATTCGTAAATAATTTCGTAATTACGTATTACGTTTTTGGCAAAACAATTATCATCCCATGTATAAAGATGACTATTATATAAATAATTCTGTAACAATTTTGGGAAAATGATACTTCAATTGTTCCATGTCGCAATCCAAGGTGGTAGCAACCATCATCAAAAGTTGCAGCCGATATCCTTATATTCTTCTGCAACTAAAAAGTTGCAACTTGAGATGTTGCAAGCAGTTACCAACACCAACTTTACTACTATATAATTTTATAATTTTATGTTGTGAGATAGTAAAATGAGGTCTAAGATGAGATCCCAGTTTTTGTTGATCAACTTACTGCAGAAGACACATGACATGCCAAATGTAGGGGATGATCATTGATAGATTTTGCAGTGTCCAAAATCCAATGGTTAGTGCAAATTTTCTTGCAATTTGATTGGTTGATAAATTGATCAACAATGTGGACTAAAAATGATTGGAAATCATGAGGATCTTATTAATAAAGGGAATTTAATTGCCTAAATTGCAAAATTTGAAAAAGTCCATAGCTCTAATCAGGTCCCTCAAACAATTTTAGTAGATGGTACATTTGAGGTTTAATAGTAAATTACCTTTTCTCTACCCCAGATTTTAAATATACCATCCTGAAAAAATACAAATTCAAATATACCATATGTGAAAAAAGTAATTTTTTCTTTCCACTAAAATTTTATTTCAATTGATCATTTACTGGGTGTTACAAATTATAATAAACACAAATATAGTCATGTGAAAATTTGTGCAAACTACCAAATATGGGTAAGTTACTCAAAGTTTTAAAATTCAGTTGGTGTGCAGTATTTACACAACAAAATAGAGTGATCAATACATATTCTGATATAATGTGCTTCAACTTTTGACAAATCAAAATATTAGTTTATCTCTTAGATAATATAATGCTTGCCACCAGGAATAGTAAGTTCAACCTGCTTACTATCATGCACTAAAAAATTAATTCAATAATTAATAAATTTACACAATAATAAAATTGATTTGATTACTTGATTATGCATTGGATGCTTACTATCTAAAATATTCTGCTTGTCATCAAGCACTAAAAAATCAAAATTTAATTATTAATCTATAGCTAAATTTGAATAATTTAATTAAAAAAGCTTCAAAAATACCTTCAGGAACTAATTTGCTAAGTTGTTTTTCAAAATCTGGTGCATTTACTGGTGGTGGAAGATTGGAGGTATCAAGAAGCCTGCTTGTATAAATTGCTTCAGAATGTAGTTTCCAGGAAGGCAGCTTTGGTGCAATAAACCCAGCAAATAAACTATTACTACTCATATTCCATTTATTTATAATGGTAAATAATTTTTTAGAAGTTGGCCTTTTGTCAGGTTGAGCATCCCAACATTCCATAATTAATTTAGTTAGTAACTTAGGCATATGAGATGGAATTTCTGGACGTAAACCTTGGCAAATTCTTGATGCAAGATCATTATCATGTGGAATGTCATAATATGGTGGAAGACCTGTCATCAATTCATATGTCACAATGCCAAAAGAATATATATCAGATGCCATGGTATAATCTTTTCCATACAAAATTTCAGGGGCCACATAAGGTAAAACTCCATAAATTTCCTTAGACTGTGAACTTTGATTGGCTGATTTGCTCAAACCAAGATCTGCAATATTTAAAAAAGAGTTACAATACAAAAGATTTCCTGGATGAAAATCTTGATGAATCAAATTTTTATAATGCAAATAATAAAGTCCCTTGCTGATACACCATAATGACATGATCTTTTCTTGCCAACTCATACTATCATAGTTAACATTCAAATATGTACGAAGACTACCTTCAGATGCTAACTCCATTACCATTATGTAATTGAGTGTTTGAGGATCCTGAGAAATTCCCATACATTGAATAAAAAATGCATCATCAGCTATTTGGAGGTTTAATTCAACTTCTTTTAAAAAATCAATTGTTGAATCAGATGAACCATTTAAACATTTTAATGCTACTTTCTGGTATCCCAAACGGTTCCATTGTTGATCATTCACATTCCAACCATTAATCCTTCCATCCAACCAAATGGCTGAATACACAAATCCAAATCCACCTTTAGTAATATATTTTATATTTTTTAATCTATCATATGGGATCCATTCAATAACTTTTTCTAAACTGTTTGCAGCAAGTTGAATTTTTTGAAGAAAATTATTAACATGTATATTACCACTGGTCCATTTCTCAAAATCATTTTGAAAATGTTTTGAATTGCATGTTTGACACCAACAACATCCACGACTAGCTATTGTTTCATTACATGGCTGATTGCATTCCCTGCATACTGTAGTATCTGTAAATTTATCAATGATGATAAAATAAACATCACGATCCCAATATTCACATTTCTCTACATCACATGCAAAATATTCATCATCATCCATGTTCCAATCTGTGTTGTAGTAATAGCTGCGTAATTCCATTTGTTTCATTTGTGCATCATGGCCCATCTCTTCATAGTGTTTTAGTGTCCATGGATCCCTTGGTTCAATTTCTAATGATTTAGTTAAATCTGCAAGTGATTCTCCAAATCTACCCATCATGCGATAAGTTATTCCCCGACTACTCAATATTTGTGGATTATTTGGTTCAATTTCCAATGATTTATTTAAATCTGCAAGTGATTCTTCATATTTATCCATCATGCAGTAAGTTTTTCCTCGGCTACTCAATGCCCATGAATCATTTGGTTTAATTTTCAATGATTTAGTTAAAACTGCAAGTGATTCTTCATATTCTCCCATCATGTAGCTAGCTTCTCCACATAGTTTTAATGCCCATGTATCATTTGGTTCAATTTCTAATAATTTAGTTAAATCTGCAAGTGATTCTTCATATTTTCCCATCATGTAATAAGTTTTTCCTCTGCTACCCAATGCCCATGCATCATTTGGTTCAATTTTCAATGATTTATTTAAGTCTGCAAGTGATTCTTCATATTTTCCCATCATGCAGTAAGTTTTTCCTCGGCTACTCAATGCCCATGCATCATTTGGATCAATTTCTAATGATTTAGTTAAATCTGCAAGTGATTCTTCATATTTTTTTACCATGCAATAAATTTTTCCACGTTGTTTTAATGCCAATGCATCATTTGGTTCAATTTCCAATGATTTAGTTAAATCTGTAAGTGATTCTTCAAATTTTTTCATCATGCAATAAATTTTTCCTCTGCCACTCAATGCATCTGTATCATAATCGAGGTTACAGCAATGTTATACAAAATTAATTAAATTACTTTATTATTTTTTGTTTGGTATTTGTTACATTTATGGCCGAATTCGAATTAACTTTTTAGCCATGCTCTTCAATTAATATATTTTACAAAGTTATTTAACAATTCTATGCTTCTTATAACTAGAAATCTTCGACGATCTGTAAGCGCACACTTTATGGTATGAATGAACGCGGCCCTTTTAGAAAGCGACACACTTCCCTTTTTTATTTATTTTTATTTTTCTTTGGCCGTTTAAAAGCTTAGTGAACTTTAAACTACTTTTCTGTACGTTTACAGCAATTATTTTAACACAAGATAACGACTTTGGTTAATCGATAACAACTGTCAACACTTTACTTTGCCAAGCAAACTTACATTTACACTTGAACACTTAAACACTTTTACAAAAACGGTTACACTTGAACAAAAATTAAACCTTTGCTTCTTTACTAATCAGCGTTAGTGTTTTATTCCAAATCTAGAGAATTTCGCAACTGTACGAAAATCAAAAGGTTTCTCCATAAGTCAAACTAGTTTTGACTTTCAATTTTAGTTTTAACTTTCTCCTCTTCAAATAGTTTTGGCGATCAACGCTATTTAACACCAAACCTTAGGGTTCTATACCACTCTGATAACAATGGACAATTAAACCTTATTGTTTTATTTCCGACCACAAAAATTTTTATATTATTAAATTGATTTTTTTTGAAAGAAATAATATAATATTAAATTTTGCTATTAAATTAACTAGTTAGTTAACCGGCTAAGAACTTAAATAAATCCCAGTTGATTATGATGAAAAACCTTTTCAGATGCTTTCCGGTATTATTATTACTACTGCTATCGTTATTATGATTATTATTATTATTATTTACTATTGTTTATATCCCACCATTATTACTATTTAATGGTTTGAATAAATTTTACTCGAATATTTATTTTTGTTCAATATACGTGACAAACCATAAAAATTACTAAAGAAACGCCACGGGGATGCTATCTTTCCAGACTATACAGTATAGTTATTGCCTGTTTCCCAATCAAAAAATGTCAGGATCGACACGATTATTAAAAAAGCAAATAATTAGTTATTTCCTGGTTACTATTTATAAAAAATAGCTTAAATTATAGTCACGCAGTTTTACAATACTATCAATAAATACAATATGCTAATGCGCGTAAATAT
>CAJVPN010000255.1:0-34798 GCA_910592215.1 Entrophospora candida
AACTGAAAATTTTAAATTTGAACTGAACTTGAACTGACCTTTGCTTTATTGAACCGAACTGAACCTGAACTGAGTTTCGATGAACCGAACTTGAACATGGCCTGAAGTTCGGTTCGGTTCGGTTCATAGGGACACTAGTGCAAATGATGCAGAGGTGTTGGGATGTAGATCCATCAAAAAGACCAACTAGTAGAGAGCTTTATGATTTTGCTAGAAATAAAGATAGGGAAATAAAAAAGCATAATTTTAATAATAATAGTAATATCAGTAATAGTAGTAATGATTCGCAACAAGTACACAAATCACATCCAGAGGCATATCATGAAAGTAGAATATTAAATGAAGTGATTGCTAAATCTAAAAGCTTGAAAATTTATACAAGTAATGATAGTTCATTAGATAGTCTTGATTTTAACTCTCTCCTCTTAAATGCTGAAAGTGAATAAAACTTTCATTATTAATTAATTAATCGGAAATTACTATTCATTATTCATTACAATATTTTTATTTACATTTGATTGATTGCATTAGATTCTAATAATTAAAAGAAGCAATCAATGAATGACTAATTTAATCTCCACTTATCTTTTTATTTTATTCTTAAAGCTAAATTATTTTGAAATAATAAACTTTTCACAGTTTTTTGATTCTTGTTAATATTAAATGGTAATATTACGAGGTATCATTTTGGTTAATACCGATTATTTAACAAGTATTTGGACTACTTTCGTCAGTTAATCACAAGCAACTCACAATAATTCGGTGCTTGTCAATTAATTAGTTTACAAATTTACATTGGATCCCTCTTTCTTGCACCTAGACGAATCTATGAGCATACCAAATAACTGTAAATAAATAATGATGGCCTTTACAAAGCTCAAAGGCTTCTATAAAGTTCCTTTTATTCATTTGTGATTGATTTATTCGTTTACATTTATTTAGCCGATTGCAAACTCGCTTTGGTTTACTTGCAAAGCAACTTAAGTAGCTTGTTTAACAGCCTTACATTTACATTATATAATGTTAAAAATCAAAAACAAACATGTATTACTGGTTATTTCAAATAATAAATTTTTTTTTATTATATGCATCGAACATTACTGAAATAGTTAAAATTTTGTTTCAACGAATTTTAATGACTCTCCTCATAGATTAGTTGAAACAAGGCTTGACTGTATTATATACAAATTAATTGTTGTTCATAAGCTCTTACACCTTCTCTTGGCATGCGTCCAGAAAATTTGATAATTTCATCTTCAAGTACATCATTATCTTTAAGTATTTGAATAGCTGTTCTTCTTACTGAATGATTAACTAATTTACGATCATCATTTAAATCTAAACCTGTTAATTCAGCTATTGACTTCATCATTCTTGATAACTTTCTTTTGCCCACTCTTGTTTCTTTATACCAAACATTTTGCTGTGATGCTGTTGTAATAATAAATATTAATTAAATTAATATTATAATATAAAACAAAAAATAAAAATACCTTTTTTAGATGTTGCAGTTTCTAAAAAAAATATTCACTAGCATCTTTCAGTCTTTTGCTAATATATCATTAATTGGCTTATATCTTCCATTCTCTTGGTCTGCTGGCATAGGAATTTTTCTAGCTGTACTTTTTCCATATTTGTTTCGTTTAAACATTCCCATTTGATTATTTTTTTCAGTATATAATGATAAATTTAACCCTCCATCTAAACGTCTAGAAAAACTTTGCATTTCAAGCTTATATGCATCACCTCCTCTTAAACCACATAATAAACTAATTAAAAAGAAAATTCTATGTATAATGCTTTTGTTATTGTTGCTTTGTATTTGAGAATGATCTAAAATTTGTTGAATTTCTTTTTTAGTTAGTGGTGATGCTTGATCCGTTTCATAAATCTATATTTATCCCATAAATTACATGGCTATAAAACTGAAGCTTCTTTTAAGTATCGGGCAATACCACTGTAACTTGCAAATAAAGATTCTGCTTTATAGCGTTCGACATTTTTCTTTTTTAGCCACGCAATCCATTCACATAAAATTTTGTTAAGTTCTTTATAATTGTTAATAGCTTCAATTTTAATATTATAGTTTTTTTCTTTTTGTAAAGTGTTCTATAGATTTACACCAGTTTGATGTAGAACGGTCAATGTTTGCAACTTGTGAAGCTTTTTGTAAAGAATGAATATCTTCAGGAATAGTGCTTAAAAATTCTAAAATTAATAAATTAGGCCGTGAATGTCTTTTATAATATGTTTTAAATATAGCTTTAATTAAAAGCAAATAAACAAAATTTAAATCTATGTATTGTTAATTTGGTTATTTTATTTTTGTTTAAAAGAAGTTAAAATAATGAGTGCCAGTACACAGTGTATCTCGATTTAGCGGATTTAGGGTTTAACGGATAAATTTTCAAAACCAAATCTTTCTATGTTAACATATAATAATAACAATAATTATTTTATCTCGATTTAACGGATTAACGGATTTTTCATATATTAATATTATAATTGTAAATTTTGTATGAAACGGATTCACGTATACGTGTAATTGAATTTCTTGATTTAAATCCACCTAATTCAAGTTCTAAATTAATTTATTTTGTTACGTTATTTTTAAAATGTCATTAGATAAGAGAAAATCTTTGTTTTGGTAAAAAGAGAGATTTGTTTAGCAAACCGACAACTAATTCCAATAAACAAAGATTTAGCAACAACTTAAAGTCAAAAAAAGTAGGATTTAATTCAAAAATACCAATACAACCTAAATTAGATGGTTTTTTTAATATTAAAATTGAATATATTTTTTTTTACGTAATAATATAAGTAATAAACATTTATTTTTTATGTTTTGTTAATATTAAAATTACACGTAACTTCATCTCTATAATAACAACGGATATTTTTTCTAATCCCAATGATCCGTTATAGAGAGAGTGAACTATATGTTCCAAGTTTCCTC
This sequence comes from Entrophospora candida, assembly GCA_910592215.1. Lineage (NCBI taxonomy): Eukaryota > Fungi > Glomeromycota > Glomeromycetes > Entrophosporales > Entrophosporaceae > Entrophospora > Entrophospora candida. The sequence continues at coordinate 2,957 of CAJVPN010000255.1, forward strand.
TTTCATTTTCGTGTCAAAACAAACTAATATTTATCATCTTTAAAAGACTAAACGCTTATCATTTGAATAGAGTCGCTGTAGTAGTAGAAGCAGGTGAAAATTAGTGTGGTTTGTTGTAATATAATAATAGTTTGGTTTAGAATTTAAATCGTTACTATTTTTTTTTATAATAATTTTTGACGCGTATTTCAAAAAATTTTGAGCAGTTATGATAGTTTAGATTTACATACCATCATACCATGAAAATTGAAACTTTAAACTATTCATACAGAACGTTTCGTGTAACATTTATTGTGATTAATTATTGATGTTAATAATTCAACAATTCGTTGTTAAATTTCAACCACCATTGATTAATTTGATAATCGTGGAATATTATTCAATTCAAAAATAGGAAAAATCAGCAGGATCATTAATCGTTAGTATTAGTCGAGATGACCAAAAGAGATGATTAATTTTCAAATGCGGTAATTTGGTTGATAAACTTTAATGCCAATATTTTTAACCTTCCCTCTAGAAATTCACATTTCAATTATAATTTAGTATTGTTCCACACAGATTTTCTACTGTGTCAAATTTTGTGACAAAAACCTCATTGGGAAATAGTTATTAATCATTTGTCGATACTTCTATTATCGCCCAACCAATCAGTACCCAGTAGACCAATTGACCTAATCATAAATGGATAGATTTCCCCACAAATCCTGCCATTGACTGGTTGGATCACTAAAACCCTCTTTAGTATAAGATAGTCATATTTCTGCCCAATCAAAGTAAAGAATTGCAATGGTAAGTGTTTCCTAAATGAACAATCATTTATGCATCTCAAATTCCGAATTGTAGAAACTTTTTACTTTCTTAAAGGATTTTCTTCATTCCGCAAGAAAATCGTAAATTTACTTTTCCATTTTTAGGCATCTATTGGATAATAAATGCTATTTAAAAAGTCGATATTTTCACTCGAAACTCAAATTTTGGATCTATTTATTTATTAAAAAACTAATTATAAAATTAATTTATAAAATTAATTAACAAATCAATAAAATTAATTAATAATCAATAAAATTATTAATCAATTATGGCTAATGAGGTTAAGGATATAGAAACAGGAAATATACAAGATGGAAATCAGCAGGGACAACAAGATGGAAATCAGCAGGGACAGCAAGATGGAAATCAACAGGGACAACAAGATGAAAATGTAAATTCAGGACAAATTGATGACATATTTGCACAATTAGAAAATACCAAGATATCGATTAAAGAAAATCTAGAGAAAGAAGAACCACAATCATGTTGTATGCGGTGTGTTCAGACTAGTTGCTGTTTAATTACATGTATTGTTTTAATAGCTGTATCTGTAGGGTCAAGTGTTTTAATGTATTTTGTTTTGAAGAAATGGTTGAAAGTAGTTTAATTAATAATTTAAAGAGAGAGCGAGAGAGAGTGAAATTTATAATTATTATGAACTATTTTTTTTTCTTTCAATTAATTCAATTAGTAAATTATTTGTATTTTTATTATATTAATTTGTATTTTATTATATTATAATATAGAGAAGGGACTATTTTTTTGAAGAAATCATTAAATAGATTTACATTAAATAAAAACTAAGTTTTTCCGATAAAATTTATTATTGACATCATAATTATATCTTCGTTAAAAAGTTTTTTTAATTACATCATTTATTATTTTCTCTCTCACTTTTTTTTTATAAATATCTGATAAAAAAATTTTATCAAAAATTTAAAATTATTCTCAATTAATTAATTATCTAAAAAAAAATGTCACTGATTGATCTTGAAATAGGTGTAGCAACACTTAAGGGTGACAGAAAAACTCAAATGGATAGATTTGATGTTGGAAATTATTTCTTAAACAGAGATTATTCATTGCTTATTATTTATGATGGACATGGCGATGAAATATTTTCAAGAGTTTGAATTTATTTATTTATTAATTATTGACTATTTAATTAACGAACTAACGATAATTTGTTAATCTAATTAAAAAAATATATCTTTTAGCATGCTAAAGAACATTTATCAGAATTGATTACAAATGATTCAGAATTCAAAGCAAAAAATTATAAACAAGCTTTGATAAATGGTTTTCAAGCTGAAGATCATTGTTTAAAACAAACTTTTGGTGATCGAAAAAAAGGTGGAACAACTGCTACAGGTAATAATGTAAATTTACAAGTAGATAGATTTGAATTTATGATTATTAAAATTTTCTTATTATTATTTATTTATCCTTTTAAAAAGCTGCTTTATTTTTGAAAAAATCAAATATTTGTTATATTGCTAATGTTGGTGATAGTACAGCAGTACTTGGTATTGTTTCTGGGAAACCACAAGCAATCACTGTTTCTAAAGATGATAAAGTTACTGACAAACAAGAAATGAATCGGTAAATTTATAATAAAATTATAATCAATCAATCAATCAATTAATCAATTAAATATTTAATTGTGCATATGTGTGCTTGCATGTGTTGATGGTAGCCTTAAGTCAGCCAAAGCAGTTGTTGAAAAATGTCGATTACGTCGTCCAGGTCATTCTGTTAATATGACTAGAGGTAATTATGAGAATGAAGAGGGAGATTTGAAAAATCTTTTATTAATGAATGTCATTTTTAAAAAATTTTTTTTTAGCTCTTGGGGATTTCGATTTCAAAGCTCTAAATACGCCATCTGGTGAAGATTGGATTTCAACAATTCCACATGTTCATGAAATCAATTTAATTCCTCATGAGGATGATTTTCTTATTATAGCTTCAGATGGTAATTAGTGTAAATATATAATAATAATAATCATATTATTATTAATATTAATATAAAATTAGGTTTGTGGAATGTATATGATGAACAAACGATAGTTGAGGCGATCACAGTCGCACTTGATAAAGGCAATGATGCTTACGAGATTGCATCTTCGTTAACTAATTCTGCAGTTGTTAAATCCAAACCTCATAGTGATAATGTTACAGCCATGGTGATATTTTTTATTTGGACAGATAATTAATAACTCTTTATTACATAATATAGATAATTTTTTAAGTACGATTTAATTAATACACAATAATTAATAAATTTTACAGATACAGACAGAATAATTATTTTTACAATAATTCTACAAATACATTATGATTCGACTTATTTTTATATATTTTATATATTTAAATAAAATTTTAATAATGATAGTTTATTCATAACCATCTTCTTCCACGTCAGCTTTTAGTTCGTACAAGATATCATAACATTCATTTAATAACGCCACGATTATGCCTTGACCTTCTGGTATAGATCCATCATCATCGATAAATTTCCCATCTACTCGAAGATTATCAATTGATGCAAGTTTCATCTGATATGGATAAAGTTCTCTTGCTATCAAAAAAAAAAAAAAAAATAGAGAAGTGGAGGAATAAAGAAAGAAAAAAAAATTATTAACAAATACAAAATATATTTGTATTTATTTGTTTTAATTTACCTGTAAATGGAGTACCAAATTTTTTTATTTCTTTTAAAAATTTTCGTACTGTTTGAAGTTGATTATGAATTGGCATTAAAGGTTCGGCAATTGGTTCACTAGAACTAAGAAGCTTATATATTAAACGGTAACATTTATGCAGTAAATAAAGGAGCACCTAAGAATAATAACAAAAGAAAGATATTATTATTATAAACTTTTTCCCAAAAAAATAATAGCAACAATAATAATGTTAATAATAATTACCGTTTGACCTTCAGGAACATTTCCGTCCTTGTCATAAAATTTTCCATCTTTTCTCATATTATCAATTTCTGTTAATTGTATTTGATACATCCATAAATCTGTTTCTCTTAATGTCCAACGATGAGTTAAAACCAAATTTTCAAGTTGTGACTTGAGTTCAATTAATCGATCATATATATGTTTTAAAGTTCCTGCTACACAATCTTGAGTAACAATCAATTCATGTACATGCTCGTAACACTCTTCCAAAAGAGAAATTACTTGAGCTTGTCCTGTTGGAATCGAGTCGTCCGATGCCATAAATTTACCATCTATTCGTTTAGAATCGATTTCACGGAGTTCATCCTGGATAAGTCGAATATCATTTGATTGAGAACCAGACAATCCAAGATCTCCAAGAAGTCTTTTGATTTCTACAAGTCGTTGATGTACAGGTAAAAGTTCATCACTGATATTAGATTCTGATTCTCTGAGCATTTTCAATGTTTCCTCTATATAAAAAAAGCGTATATATATGTATATGAACAATATAAAACAATATAAAAAAAATAATAGTAGAATAACAATAAATTTTCTACCACAAGATAATAGTTTTTGTTTCAATAATTTTGATATAACATTATTTTCTTCATTTGTAATGATTTTCTTCATCTCTTCTAACCGACTCTCATAAGGTATTAATTCATCTCATAATGAAATTTTATTTAATCATTTGATTAATTGATTGATTGATTAAATACTTGATTATTATTTAATAATAATAATAATAACTAGATCATCAGTAATAACAATAATTGGTTGGGTATTTACCTAATGTATAAACACCAGATTCATTTAGATTATCTAAACATTGCTAATTAAAAAAAAAAACAAAAATATTTAGAAATAAAATTCACCAACAATGCACCATTAACACCAACAAACAAATACCTTTATGGTAGTAAGTTGAACATAAGTGGCAGGACTTTCTCGATTTTTTCCAATTGCCATAAAAAACAGTGATAATAATTGAAAAACATCATCAAGAACATCATTGACACGATTATTACTTTTTGGTTCTTGGATCGTTAATTCTCGAATTTCATTCAATTTTCTAACTTGTTCAGTTACCTATATTTTTTTTTAATAATATAATAAAAAAATTTAACATAATTTTCTATATTGTTAAAAAGAGGTAAAGAAAGAAACCAACTTCTTCATATATTTCAATTACAGCCGAAGCTCTGATATAATTTGCTCGATCTTTTTTTAAAGCATGAAGTCGATTTCTAATACAAATTAAAGCTTCAAGTATCGGTAGTTCTTCGTTAGGAACACGGCTTGACATTTCTTTTTTTAAATTAAAAACGTATATTTTAAAATTTAGGACAAAAACTATTATTATTAACTGAAAATTTTGTCTGTGAAAAAATTTATTATTTTATTATTTTGATTTTAAATCAACTAACTGGTACTTTATACAAATTTGACAATGTTACACTCACATATGTCATTTCTTTTGATCAAAAAAAAAAAAAGGAAACGTGTCGTAATATAAAAATAAAATGGCAAAACTTCCCGTTGATTGTTTATCAGAGATTTTTTCATATCTTGAAAATGACATCAAAAGTTTACATAGTTGCGTATTAATAAATAGATTATGGTGTGAAGCAGCGTTGAAATATTTATGGAAAAAACCATTTAATCAAATTATTAAGGCATCAATCAATTCACTAAGAGAATTTCCCAACATGACGTATAAAAGTTCTTTTAAATTTGTTAATTTGTCAAATACTTTGTTTAGATGTATAGTCTACAATAAACAAATTAGTAGTGGGATTCGGAATAGTCAATTTGGAACAGCTTTCAACTATGTTTTATTTATCAGATATTTGGACTTTCAGACTTTGATTGTAGTGTTTGCAATATGGGCTAAATACATTCAAGACTATTTATCTCCAGTTGATCGTGAATTGATTGCAGAGATTTTGGAGAGAAAAAATACAAGAGATTTCATAAAATACACAAATAATTTATATAGCGAAAGCGTGTTAATCCAAATAGTTGAAAATGTTGCTAAATTAATTACATTACAAATCCCTAGACTGGAATCCATCTCAATTACCACATCTAACAATTCGAAATCATTTTGGAATATCTATGACAATTTACATGTAGAGTATCCGGAAGTCAGCAATAGGTGTTTTTCACAAATCAAAAGGTTTGAATGGACAGCTGGTGATAATGGTGTAAAGTTTTTGACAAATTTTATAAGGATTTCACGTAACATAAAAGTACTCAAGATTGATTGGGATGACCATTGGTTTGCTAAAGATGACTTGTACAAGAATGATGATTTGCTTGTAAATCTAATTAAAAATCAAAATGCATTGGAGGAATTTCATATGTTCTTTTATACTCAAAATGGGATTCCAAAAATAATTGAAGGGCTTGAATTCCAATCAAAGCATCTAAGGAAAATAGTGCTAAAAAGAAATAGGATTCATGATGGAGGTTATATCACAAGGATTTTAAACTTGGAAGGATTAGAAGATTTGATCATTAAGCATTGTTGGCTTGAAACTGGTGAAAGACATTGGCCGGTAGAAAAGAAATTACATTCATTGGTGAAATTTAAATTTGTTTTGAACGATCCAATTCTTATCATCAGACCAATCAATTATTTGACAACAACCGATTTCAACGATTCATCCAAATTGAGGGAATTTACTTACGATGAAAATCGTTTTCAAATGGATTTTGTGACTATCGCAATGCATATTTCAACATATTTTACTAATTTGGTTTATTTGGATTTGTGTATATACATAACGGTTCCATCGCTATCAGAAATATTATTATCATGCAATAAACTTGAAAAAATAATCGTCAAAGATAGAGGTTGGAAACAGAACTGGCAAAATGAAAAGAATGAAAACATTCTAAATATTGATAAACTAATGAAAGAAATCAATCTAACAAAGTTGAGGCATTTGGAATTAAAAGGGGTTTTCAGTTTTAGTGCACACTCATTAGAGCAATATTTGAAAAAATCAAATCCACCACTTGAAGTCATGGAAATACTTGGATCATACGATTTTGGAAATGAACATCTTGAAGTTTTGCTTGAATCGTTAAATGTGAGGCTGCAAAAACTTAGTATAGAATCTCGCATGGGTTTAAAAAGAACTTTAAAAGCCAAAGCCACTAAAATCATCAAAAATTTCAAATACGAATTCATTAAACAAAAAAAATCAAATCAACAACTGTTTGACATCAATACACCATATCCCAATACGCGTTCCAGGAAAAAACTCGAGTCCGATTTGATCAATTTATTGGTTGATGATTGATTGATTGGGCCAATAAAAAAAATCAAATAAAAATTGTTTTATTTATAATTTGAATTATCAACAAGTAAAATTTGTTACGCCAGATTTTCCACCTCGTATTTTGCTAGTTCTAAATTCATTAATAATTTTTATTTTACATCTTTACATTAATTTATCTGGTTCTTAGGAACATTTCGAGTTTCTTCTTGACGCCAAGGAAAATAAAATAGCGACGGCGGCGGTTTTACAGAATAATAAATATCTTGTTTTCGATATGTTCTATTGCTGCGCCGCACGTCCAACAATGGACTTCGCATGATTTTGGTGTAATGTTGATTTATTACATTTATTATAAAGAAATTTTTGAAAACATACTGTATTATATCAAATTTGTTATTAAATGTTGGATAATAAAATCAGTTACTTTACATTAAGTTTGCTGATTTTTTTTTTCATGTTTAAATTCTGTACATGTTATTAAAATATATATGTATATCCTAAACCCCCTTTATTATAAAGTTTGGAATTTACATGTCATTAAAAATGGTTATGCCATCTCGTCTATAGTTTGTTGACCTCTTTCTGGGTCATGTAAACGATGGATTCTAACATCAGGAGAAGGCGTTATGCTACTCGCATCTTGTGGAGTAATCAAAATATATTGTGTGCTATCAGATTCCCGAGCCGTTTCAATCTATACACAAAGGAATTTTTTGATCATTATTTTTTTTTAATTATCGTAATAAAATATATTTAAATGACAATTACCATCATACGCATACTAATTCTACGATTCACTGCATCCATAAATACATCAAATTCATCTAAACTGGATAAAGATATAAATGGTTACTTCAATGTGTGTGTGTGTGCGAATGTGTAAATGTATGTGTTTATGTATAATTACCAGCGAATTGGACAGCCCATTGCTTCCCAGAGTGATAAAAGTAAACAAATTACAGAAAATGATTTTTCGCCTCCAGAAAGTGATCTTGGGTCTTTATCATTACTTCGTTGTTGAAGTGTTTGATCATCAATTTGAACCTAATTAATATTCATCATGTATGTACGTGCGATATAAGTACGTGCACAAGAAAAAAATTATTCTAATTATAATTACTAACTTTTATATTTAAGAGTTTATCATTATGATTAAACATTATTTTTCCAGAATAGCCACGTTTTGATAATTGATAAGTAAATTGCATTCTAGCACGAACTGAAATAAAAGACAAAAAACTACGCCATTTGTATAGTCGTTTTTTAAGGGTAGCACCCAGTTCCTATATTTATAAACTTGCATTAATAATGATATATTAATCATTGCTATTGTAATCATTGTCATTAGTATTACTTTAGAAAAACAATCCATATGATCAATTTCACTTTTTGCTTGATGATAGGCATCTCGTTTAGTTGAAATTTCCAACATGACTTGTTCAATAGTTGTTCCACATCTAAACCAACAATACACGAATATAAATGAATTTTAATTTTCAACAAAACATATTATAACGATAGGTTGATTGATAGAATACATACTCGTTTTCTCTTACTCTTAATCGATCTTGAATATGTTGAATTTCACGATCTAATTCAAATGAAGATTTAGTGACTTCAACGCGTTCAGGGCAATACTCCTGCGCTTGTGTGCTCAAATCCTTTTTCCCCGTCAAGATGTCAGTAAATAATAATTAGATAGTTATTACAAAGATTTACAATAAATGATATTCAAATTATATACAAACTAAAAAAAAGAAACATACTTCAAGTTCTTTTAATGATTTCTCCAATTCAGTTTGGATAGCATCAACTTTTCGTTGTTCCATTTCTAGTTTTCTTTGCAAATGTGATTTATCATTTTGATAACCTATTTTTTTACTAGCCAATTCTTCCATGCTTTTCTATTTTTGTTAACCAACAAAAAAATAAACAAAAAATTTTATATAATTATAAAAAGATATAAAAGAAATAATATTTACACTAATTGTATCAGCTTCAATAGACACTTCTAACAATTTGTCATGAAGTTGTTCCAATTCAGAAACCAAAGGTCTTTGTTCATCCGTTATCGTGATTTTTTTACTCGCAAGTTGAAGATATTGATTTTTATACATATCAATTTCTTGTAATGCTTCCTATTAAAAAAAAAATCAGAAAATATTTATTTGAATTATTTTGAATTGTTAATTAAATGGGCGATTAATTTTAATTATATATACATTCTTTGCTTCTTCTAACCCTGAAATAATTGCAGGTACATCTTCCTAAATTTTATGTAAAATTCAATGGAAAATGAAGTTATTCGATAATCATATAATTGTTCAAGTAAATTCGACAAGGACAATGATAGTAATAATAACAAACCTGCAATTCTTCCCTTAGACTTGTTATACGATAATCTAAAGATTTTATTTTACGATTAACAGTATTATATTCACTCTAATAAATAAATAAATCAATCAATTAAGCAAATTTTTTTACAAAAAAAGTATATAAATAATAAATTTAATCGCAAGTTTATTATTATACCTTTAAAGAATCCAATTCTCTCTTAACATTATATAAATCATTAGATATATTATTTAAATCATTTCTATGAACAGTAAATAATCTTCGTGCATCACTCAATTTTGTTTGCGCATTTCTAAAAATTAGATTGGATACAAAAATTAGCAAAATTTTTTAACTTCTTTTATATAATATATATAATACGAGCACAATACCTACCTCATTTGACCTTGAACATCTTTAATAAATCTTGATGGCCCTCTATACAATCTGACTGCTTGTGTTGAAAAACCGCCACCTCTAATCAGATTATCAACAAAAACAAAAATTATAAATCATTTATAAATTCAAACCAGTCAATCAAAATCATTTAATCAAGATCGATTCTATTTCGTTACTTGTGTCCAACTTTATATCCTTCAATGGTATAGCAAGAATCTACATTATGAGGAAATCCACGCCCCTTATTATACATAATCTCATCAGCTTCTCTGCGATTTTCCACCAAAATAGTACATTCAATTCGATTTTGATTAATAAATATTCTTTTGATATATGGACTATTAATCTATATTTATTAATGTCATTTTATTATTTATTTATAATATCGTATAATATTTATGAAAATAATGGGTTTAAATTAACCTGTAAAACACGTAACACTGTAAGAAATCTTTCATCTGGTTCACCAGCGGTATGATCATACTCATCATCTTCGCTGATAATGATTGGCGAAGCACTTTAATATAATATATAGGGGGATAATATAAATAGTAAGTAATTGGTATATAAAGACGCTACCAAACTTTAATTATTTCAGCAAAAATAAAAAATAAATGTTATATACCAATTATGTCGTTGCAAAATATCTGATAATAACGATCGATCTTGATAGTTTCGTACGGCAAAAGCATTTAAAGTTCTCCCAATTACCGATTCTAAAACTTCGCTCCAATTTGGTTTTGACAATGTGACATATAACCCAAGCGGACCAATTGGTTTTTTTCTCCATCGAGTCTCCCGATCAATATCTCGAAGAACAGCAGGAATAGAATTCCCATAAACAATCATGTTATTAGCCTTCTGATCATTCAATTGATTTAACAGAAGTTCATGTTGCCCAATCTCTTCAGATGCTTGTTGTTTTTGTTGTTCGGCTAATGATTTTTTCCTTTCATATTGTTCCGATTTGGACTCGAGTTCTTCGATTTTTATTTTGAATTCGTCAAGTCTTTTAGATTGTTCCTCACGTTCTTGTTCTGCATTTCTGATTTTCTCAAGTTTTTCTTCATGTTTTTTCTCGTTGTTTTCTTGAAGTTTTTCTATTTCCGTGTTGATTTTTTGTTGGAGTTTTTCTGCGTTTTGCTTTAGACTTTTAATTGATTCATTTATTTCTTTTTCTTCGGCCTATTATTATATTATCATTAATTAATTATCATATATATGCTCGGGCGGTTGACAGTTTGAAATTTTCATACATACCCGAATTTCTTGAATTTGTACTTTATTATTTTTAATAAGAGCTATTAATTCTACTTTTCTATTTTGTAATGGTAAAGATGTTTCTGCATGTGTATTAAATTTTTCTTCTAATTCAGATATTTGTGATTCAATTTCTTCCAAGTTATGCTAATCATTATGATGATGATTACAATAATTGAGACTATGAAAAAATTAATATAAATAATGAGTTTATAGAACTTACAATTTCCAATTCCAGCTTATCTTGTACAGAAGGTAATCTATTCATTGCTTCTTGTAAATTCTTTTCATGTTTTGCAACATCCTTTTATTATTAAAATTTTTTAAAAAACAAAAAAACTTCGTTAATATATTTATTTATTTATTTATTTATTTATTTATGTATGTATGTATGTGTGTAAAATTTTTAAATCAACCTCCTCCTTTTCTTTAACGAATGACCAGGCCAATTGATTTTTCAATGATGAAACTACAGCTTCAAGTTCATACGCTTTTTTCATATCTCGAAGTTTAACCTCGACCTCTTTTACTTCTTGAAATAATTCTGGTAAAATTTCTCTTTTGCGTTTAAGTATTTCATTTGTAGTGTCCAAACTTCCACGAACAAAGTCATAGTCTTCTTTAAGTTGATACAATTCAGTTCCTTTCATAAAAAACTATCAATATATAACAATAATAAACTATTAGCTATTATTTCTTTTACGTGATTATTAAAAATAATAATGATAATTAATAGTAATTTAGAAATTGATTATATACGGTGTATTTATCTTGTGGACTGGAAGAATGTAGAAATTGACGAGCAGTGTCTTGAGTCAAAATGTTTATAGGGTTATCAACTTGTATCGACATATAGTCTAAAATTATGCTTAGATCTTCACGTCTCTGCGAGATAACTTTTCCAGAGTCGGATTTGATTTTGTATCTACTATCCCCATCACTAGTAATTCTACGTTCAATAATAATTGAATTACCGTAAATGTCTTTTTGGAAAGCATCCTCTCCACGATTACGCAATTTTAATACAACTTGAGCAACACTATATATGTATATATAATTGATAGGTTGATGGATAAGTAAATGAAAAATATTCTTTTTTAAAGTAAAAAATCAAAAATTTACAAAATAATCAAAATCAATCAAACAATTTAATTATGGAAACAAATACAAGTAAACGAATACCTTGCACCCTCACGTATTAATGCTTTTAGATTTGAAGCACGATTTGTAAAGTTTGCTTTTCCGCCAAGACAGACTGTTATTGCTGTCAAAATTGCACTCTTGCCACCTATTTTATTATATCATTTATTTAAATATACATTTAATGATGCAAAAATTAATTATAAATTAATAAATAAATAAATAAATAAATAAATAAATATTATTATTAATATATTGATAAATGACAGTACGTACTTCCATTATGTCCAGTAACAAAATTAATTTTTGGACCAAAAGAAACTTTTAAAAATTTATGACACATAAAATTTATAAGTTCAATTGAGTCAATAACACCAGATTCTGCAGTTGCCTATATTATTATGTATATATACATGTGTAAAAAAGAATATTATTGTAAAAATAAATAAATGATTATGATATAGATATATAGATATATTTTTATTTGTATAATTTACCCCAGCTGATTTTTTTTTCTTTAATCTTGTCCTTGCAAATTCCTCAACAACATCATTGTCAAGGTCTTCATATTCTTCATCATTCGTCACAGTACCTTTACTTCTCCCCCCCTCCCCCTCGTCCTCCTCCTCGTCCTCTTCTTCCTCAATCTCTTCTTCTTCTTCTTCTTCTTCTTCCTCATTCTCAATTTCCCCCTTATTCATCTCATTTTCATCACTCTCATCATTAAGCTCACTTTCATCTAATTCATCTACCGACATCCTTTCAACATCATAAATTTCTTCCCTATCAGTATTAGAACGACTTCTTTTTGCTTTTGTCTTTCTTCTACTTGAACTCTAAATTTTTTTTTTATCAAAAAAAACATCAAGTATAAAATTATAAATTATATTGTTAATAATGAACGGAATGTTACAAGATCTAAATGGTAAAAAACATATATTTTATTTTATTTTAAATAATGATTTGTAAAACGCGTATTATTAGTATTGTTAGCATAAGAATGGGTATTAAGATAAATATACAAGCACCTGTCTTTCATTACTACTAATATATTCAACAGATTCATCATCTGAAATTGCCTTGGAGGTTCGTTTTCTTCTAGTTGACATTTTATTATTTTTGATGGTATTTTAAAAACGGAAAAAAAACATTAATATACATACGCGAATTTAAATTTTTTTTTTGTAGATCGTTACTATTACTAAATTTATCATTTTAAAAACAATACGTAATCAACCGGGCTATTTTTGTAAACATTAATTTTTATATTAACATAGATTGAGGGTTTTTTTTGTCTACAAAAAAAATGATGACAAAAAGGAAGGCGAGGATGAGGGCCCTAAAAAGAAAATAACAACCATCACCATCAGCATTATCACCAAAAAATCCACATTATTAATTCAATGAATTCGTCAAGTAACATTGTTAAAGGAATGAAACGAAAACGTCCAAATACAATTGATAACATCACTTCCTCCACGTATTCTTCCAATTCTAATTTGTCTTCGAGTGTAACAAAAAAATAATAAAAAAATAAATCCAAGTTTGGTAACAATGAATAAAGACAAATTTTTTAATATTTTTTATTCTATTTTAGGTTTTTTTCCATGCTTTACTGAGTCTTCTTCTCCAATGATATTATTGATATTATTATTATTATTTGATTGATTAGTTTTAGAATTAGAAGAATTCTTTGATACTGAAGGAGAGCTGCCTTCATCTATTATTACACATGTTGCAGTTAATAAATATCCACCACCACCACTAGTTGACATAAATGGATGTGTTCTCCCAGGTAGCACCTAAACAAAATTCAAATTCATTATTATTCGGTACTATGTATTTGCCTTACGATTGTAATTATTATTATAATATTTACCTGATATTGTCTTAACCAGCTTTCAGTAATTTGTGGATTAAGATAATTTTTAGAGATCCTCATACGTACACAGGTGTTAATTAACATTTCTTTATTAAGGTGATAAATCACTATTGGTCTTGATCCCGACAAATATGGAGTTAAAGCATCCAAAATAGATTCAGGTTGATATTGACTTGCAATCATCAGTCTTTAAAATATTAAGATGTAGGTTAAAACGTAGATTAATATTAAAATTGACAAATAAATTGAGATCAATTGGTGCATAAATATAAATACATATTAATAAATTAAACTATTATGAAAAACAAAAAAATACCCATCAAATCCACCTTTCCATAAAATTTCCCTGGTACTCTTTATTCTTTCATAATTCTCTTTTCTACGTAAATAATATTTGAGATTATTTCCTGACAGTGTAGACAAATCTTGGTAAGTGAATGGTTCTAATAATAAATAATAATCAATTAATTAATGTAAAAATATATATATATATAATAATAATAATAATATATTTTATCATCATCATCATCATCATCATCGTCGTCGTCGTATTAACCTTGTTGCTCTTCTTTAAAAACTTGTTGCCATGATAAAGTCAACAAGGAGTCATTGATTTTCTTTGAAAAATTCATGTATCTTATAATATCATAATTATGATATTCATTATCATGAATTCCCAATACAATTCCATAACCTTTGGAGATTTTTTTTATTATTTAGAATGTTTTTTTTTTTTCATCTTGAAGTTAAAATCAAGGAAAAACTCAGGAAAATTTTGTAATATAATAAAAAACAAAATCATATAAAAATAATATATGAAAGAGTGAAGGAATGAATATCCTCACCTCCTAATCTTTCCATAATACCGGTTATAACAAGTCCTTGAGTATCGTCAACTACAAGCATTCTAGTATTTGAGTGTACATTTGCCCATTTTAACATTTGTGAAAGCGTGTCTATTCTTAATTCTCTAAGAAAAAAAATTTTAAATTGAATAATATTAATTGCTAAAATCCATGAATGATCAATTAATCGATTTGGATTTAGTTGGTTTGGATTGAGATTAAGATTACCTTATTTTTGTTGGATTTTTAGAATAAAAATATTCCCACACAGAATATAAAGTTGGTCTTACTGGCGTAAAAATTCTTGAAAATCTTTTTGAAAAAAGAAAAAAATTTATTTTAAAATCAAAAAAAAAAAAAAAAAAAAGAAAATAATAATTCACACTCACTTTGCCTCTTTACGTTTTATGTATTTTGCTTTAGAATATTCTGTCTTTTTATCAAATGATATATGACTTTCAACAATATTTTTAATTACATCACTTCCTTCAGTTGCTTGTTGTTTTAATTGTTCAATTTCTTTATACGATAATTTTTGTTTTGACGGATCATCAAATATTTCTTGATTATTTGCTTCAGTTTCATCTAAAAACAAATTTAAGATTATTTATTAAATACTAAATATACACAATCATCATTATTATACACAAGTGTGGATAATTATTTTCTTTCATACCAACTTCAATAAAAGAAACATTCTTAATAATCTTTACTTTATCTTTATCATATATTTCGTAAGAGTGTCCAAAAGGTTTTCCTATTATAACATTTGTATGAAAAGTACCAAACTTTCCTAAGGAGACAGTACTATTAAATTAATTATATATATATATATTATTATATATTATTATTATTTATTACATTTTCTTTAAAAAAATACGTACACATCCTTTTGAATTTTGACGACTTTAATATTTCCACTTGGCATTTGAATAAATATATATTGATTGTCATGTATAATTGATTCATCTCTTTCTCCTTCTTCTTCTACGTCTACGTCTACGTCTACGTCAATTTTCAATTCTTCTTCATTTACTAATTCTGTTATCTCCATTTCGTTAGTATTTGACATATTGAAAATTTTTTAAAAAAATTTGATGATGCATCATGATCAACATTTTAATTTACATCTAGAGATGTTCAGGTGCGCATATCTTGCGCATTGCATCTTGCGCAGAGTTAAAAATATTTGAAAAGTTGGGTGGATTTCAGCAAGGCCCTGCTAAATGTAAATGAAATTGGTTCAAGATGTGAGGCACGTTTTTAAAAATGTAAAGATGTACTTATACATGTTTTACAATCATTTTGGGGTTTTGGAATTAATGACAATAATGAAAGTGATTATAAATCATTAGATAATTGCGATTGAAAACATTATTATATATTAAAACACGGTGAATCTCGATTTAGCGGATAGTTTGGCAATTAGGGAAAATTTTCCAAAATCCGTTAAACTGAGATATCCGCTATATCGAGAAAGTTTTTATTAAGGCTTATTATGGGAACCGTTCTTTGAACTTTATCCGTAAAACCGAGATCTTTTTTAATTAGTATCCGCTAAATCGAGGTATGCTAAATCGAGATTCATTGTGTAATGATTTTTTTTTTGAAAAAAAAAGTTGCACAAGATGCACAAATTTATTGTTAATATTAAATATTAACTACTTCCACTCCCAGAGTATATTCTTGATTCCGAATTCCTTTAATTTTTGTGTGATATCTGGAATTTGTAATTATCACATTTGAGTGTTGCATGTACTATTATTATTATACAAGGGATTTTATTTCAAGAAGGTAAACTTGTTTTAAAAAAAATCAGTATTTCTTTTTTATTATAGACTACAAAGCTATTTTTGTTTCCTTTGTCAATCATGTCAATGAAGCAATCTAGCATAGTCTTTGTTAATCTGAATAACAAGGAATTCTTTGTTGTTATGGACTACAAAGCTATTTGTTTCCTTTGCCCCTTTTTCTGCTTTTCTTTATCAATCATGTCAATGAAATGATTTAGCATGATCTTGTTCTTCATTTTCAACAATGTTTTTGTGAGACGTCTATTAAATGTAGATGTGGAGCCATCTTTTGAAGCTTTATAAACTTTGCTAAAAAAACTCAGATTTGACACTTTTTAAATATTTTTCCTGTGAATTTATTTTACAAATGGGATGTCCACCAACAATATAGAGGTCTGAGGATCCCTGGCCAAAAGTGAGTTTTTTGCATAATGCATATCTATATCATAAGGATTATAGTTGGTGAAAATTTTAAACCATGTTTACCTAGTACAATAAGGCTTTGTTTAACCAATTTTGTTTTAATAATTACACAGAACAATTTAATAATCTCAGACCCTTTTTGCTGGTGGACATCCTGCAATGATTACAGTTATATTCATTTTTTTGTTCATCAAGAATAAAATGAGGATGCACAATTGATCACTTTTTTTTTTGAAGTTTTGTCACTCATAACAAGATTTGTTTGGTATATCTTGTTCAGAATTATTATTTTGTTAAGTAACTTCTTGAGTAATATTATTATTGTCATCAGAATAAAAATTATTGATCCATTGAAAATAAATAGCAATTTTCTCTGATTTGTTAATTATAGAAATTTGAATCAAAAATTTCATTTTTTTCTTTTCAAACAAAAAAAAAAGTTCATCTAATAAAGGAACTTTATTATTAAAAAGTAAATAATGATTAAGATTTGTTCACCAAAATTTTATAAAATATATATGTAAAATATTATTATTGGTTGTTAACCAATATAACTATGCATATCGTCAAAATTAAAAGCCGTGTGTGACGCAAATTAGTGTGCGTGACAGACACATTTCGTAAGGACGCAAAATGTAATTCGTGACGCAAGACGTAATTCGTGACGCAAAACGTAATTTATGGTGCAAAACACAATTCGTAATGTGTGTATGAATTAATTCAAACTTTAACCACACATAAAACTTTTTTATTTATTACACGAATTTTCTTGATTTTAAAGAATTTTGAGTGTTTCATAACCAGGAATTTTTATTAGTCAAGAAATTGGCATGAATCATGCTCGCGTCACGAATTGAGTCTTGCATCTTGCATCACAAATTGAGTCTTGTGTCAGTTGCATAAAATTATGGTAGATGATTTTTAATCGCAATTCAATAATTTTGACCACAAATATAATTGGTAATTCTGGACCATTCAGAGCTTATAAGTTGGCTAGTGCGTATGAAACAGGTAAAAAAATAGTCTTTGATGATTCTAATAATAATATTAATAGAATTAATAATATTGAATATTTGAGTAAATACAAAAAAAAATGTAAATATAAATACTTTTGTTAAAGATGAATTCTTTTTCTTTACGAATTTATCCCCAAGTTTTATTGAATGCATTCGCTGGAAAGTCATTGAAGAAATGTAAAACAGTCCATTTAACCTATTTTGGTATCAATTTCGATAAATGAATGCAATACAGTCTTTATCAATAATAATAATTCATCATTAATAAAAAAAAAAGAGGCGGATAAAATCTTTTTAATACTGAAGAAATAATTTTAGAGAATCGGCAGGAAAATGTGCGAGTGTGGATACATATAAATCCTCGGGATCCTTATTTAGCAACTGACATTGCTATTGCTGGTGGATCAATATTGCTCTCAACTTCTCGTTCCACCTTATCGCTCAAGAACTTATTATTATACACTCACGCAAACCATTAATACCAGTCAATATATATTGGGCAACACTTCTTCAATATTGAAAAGATTCTCCCTGGTCGGGAGATTCAACGAAACAATTGGTTATTCATTCTTTGTTTTTCCATTTGTTTAAATTCATCTAACGAACGTGCACACCCGATGACAACCTTTGAATATTTAAATTTTTGATTTGGAAATATTACAAATTTCCTAAATAGTTTTAATATAAATAACTTGTAGATCTCTCTCTTTCTTACTAATTACTAATATAATGTTTCGACGTTATAATAATAACAATCACTTCTTCTTAATAATTACTACCATCAATAAAAATAAAAATTGCAATTTTACTACTAATTTTAAAAATAAAATTCAATTAGAACAAAAAAAGTTATCATCATCAGTTGAAGATACTACTGCTATTACCGAAAGAGTGGGAATCCTTCTTCCTCCACCTTTGACAACAGAAAATAATAGTAATAATAATAATACAATAAATGTGAAATTAGATGATTTAGGACCCGTAGTTGTTAATGAAGATGGAACAATTAGTCAAATAACAAATTGGTAAATTTTTCAAAATTTTGATTTTTCAGAATTTATATATATATATATATATATTAATTAATATTAATATTAATGATAATTGAGGCATGAGATGGCAAAAATCGAGAAAGAAAATTTAAACAGAATCTTATTAAAAAGAAATCAAGAAAGATTAGAAAGATTAAAGAAAAATCAACAAGAACAATAATAACAACAACAACAAGAACAATCGTCGTCGTCATCATACACACGAAAAAACTAAATCATTTATATTATTATTTATTAATAATTTATTTTTTTGTCCAAAGAAAAAAAGAAAACACTAAATTTTTGAATTTTTTTTTTACGAATTTTTTAAAAAAAGGAAAAATCATTTACAGAAAACATAAAAAGAAATATAAACACAGAAGTGAAATTTTAAGAAAAATTTTTTTTAGAATTGAAAAAAATAAATAATAATATATATAATTTAGCCAATGTCTCCACATTTAAAAATTTTTTTTGCTAACTAATATATGGTAAAATATAAAATATTTATTTATTCATCGTGAAGAAAGGATGATTAAGTGCCTCATCAATTGATATACGTTTCAATGGATCGTTTATCATTAATCTTTTAATAAGATCGATCGCATCTGGCGAGTAATTTTCAAACCGTTTTTCAGGAAATTTTACACCGGCGTATACTTGTTCCATTACTGGTTTCTGATCATCGAATGGATATCTACCAGCCAAACTAAAAAATCAAATGTAATGCAAAGATAATATGTAAATATAACATGAATATATATATTATTTTATTATGACAAACAAAAAGATATGCTTACCATACGTAAAAAGTAGCACCCAATGACCACAAATCAGCACGTTTATAATTTAACCATGCCAATTTATCTGTACGATGGAATTGACCAAGTATTTCAGGAGCTATTAAATAGAATAAAAATTTTATTTTTGTTATCATCATTTCTTATTATTTATTATTTATTATTTATTATTAAAGGTATTTTTTCTTTACACATACCAGCAAAAGCAGGAGTTCCTACTACTTGTAAACCTGAATGATAACCAAATTCAGTCGAAAGACCAAAATCACCAAGTTTTGCAAATTCATCTTCATATAACATGATATTTTCAGGCTATACAATAATAAAAATACAAACAGATCATTAATATTTAAGATCATAAAATAAATAAATAATAAAATAATATAGTACCTTTATATCACGATGAACATAACCAGCATCATGCATAGCTTTAACAGCTTCAAGTATTGGTTTCATAAATCCACGAGCATAACTTTCAGTCATTCTCTTACGATAAATCACATCGCTCAAATCTTTATTTGCTAGTGGCATTATATAGTAAACTTTTTTGGGAGTTTCAACTAAATCTAAAAGTGGGATAAGATTTGTCTAATAATCAAAAGAAAAAAGAAGAATTAGTATTTTAGTATTTATATAATAGTAAATAATAAGAATAAGAATAATAATAATAATATTATTATTATTATTGACTCACCAAGCCATCCATTTGTAACATCATTCTTCCTTCATTAATTATTTCAGAATTCTTCTTTAATTGTTTTTTATTTGCATATTGTATTGTACCCAAACAACATTTAAATTGTTTCTTTAAACATTTAACTGCCACACGTGTTTCATTTTGTATGTCAATACCCTTAAAAACTTTTCCATGGTGACCTTCACCAACTGTATTTCTTTTGTCGATGAGATATCGACCATTTAATAAACGTTCATTTTTACTTTTTTTCTCGATCGAACCAATATTTATTGTAAGTTTTCTGGTTTTTTTACGGGCTAGTTCGAGACGCTTTCTAGCCTGATCTTCTTGTTTTTTATTTTCGGGGGATTCTGATTTTTCAAATATGGAAACACTTTTTTCTGCTGCATTCTTTATAAAATCAGAAACGCACGATATTGGATTTTTTCGTAGTTTTGAGTTTTTCTTTGAAGATTCCTATTTTGTCAACCATATTAATATTAATAAAATCATTTAACATGAATGAATCATTTGATTATAATTATTCATAATTACGTTATTCTTTTTACAATCTAATTGATTTTCGATAATAGTTGTCGTCTCGTTAAACTTGACATTTTTTGAACAAATTCCAAAAGTTGAATCGTCACTCTAATGAATAATAATAATAATAATATATTAATGTGAATGAATATAATAAGTATCACGTGAGAATTCATTTCACAACAATTACTCACGTCATTATTGCAAATGCTAATATCAATATCGTTTTTGTTGTTGTTGTTGTTGTTTAGCAATAATTCACAATCTAATTTTTTTCTATGTACAAACTATTTTACGAACAGTTTAATTATTTTAATTAATTAATCAATTAATCGATTAATTACACTGCGCGTATATAAATAATAATCATTACTTACATCAAGTATTTTTTCATTATTATGATTATCTGGAGTTTTATTTAGTAGTCCTTCGTTAATCTTTTTAATTAACTATACAATCATAACGTCATTAGTATTACATTATCATCATGTATCAAGATTATCGATAAATATATATTTACTTGTTTAACTCTATCTTGATTTGGGTCAATGTTTAAATTAATTGAGACGATATTATCAAATTCCTTTAATAAATCATCGACCCAAAGTTCTAAACTTTCATTTTTTGAAGATGAAACAGTTGTTGATTTTTTGGTGGATGAGATACATATTCCAGAGTCTAATCGATCATCGTCTATCATTGTTTCTTGTTGACTATAATTATAAAAACTATTATTATTATTATTGTTATTATTGATATTACTATTACTATTGCTATTATTATTGTGAAGTTTCTTCATTAATTGATGAAATGTTGGGTTGGAGGTTCTTGTTTTTGTTGTGGCTAAAGGTGCCGTTGAATTGTTTACAATATATTGTTGTACCAACGCCATTATTATTATGCTAGTAAAAGTGTAAATTTAAATATCCTTTCTACGTTTTTTATTAATTAATCTTAATTAAAAGAATTTTACGATTATTTCAAAGAAAATAATGATAATACAAATTTCACCAGGAAATAACAAAAATAAAAATATAGATGTGTTAAAAGTTAATTATTAAAGTAATTATTAATTTTAAATGTTCTTATTATATATATATATAATATGTATATGTATAAATATGTGTATAAATATGAATAAAGAAAATTTTAGATTAAATAAAAGTCTAAGAATGTTATATTTTAGATAAAGAAGTTGCTTTTAAATATTATTATTATATTATTTATTAATTTATTACATGGTTTTTTTATATACAAATTATAATGATCTAAATAGTCTAAAAAGAACGAGTAACCAATAAAGAAAAAGAATAAATTTTAAAAAAAATTTATATTTTTTTTTAAAAGAAAAATTTCAATATATTTATATATTTGTATAATAATTTATACACAGTAAAATATAAATGTGTATAATTGTGTGTATATATATGCGTGCAATAATTGAATAATAATGTAATAGAAGAATTTTTACGAAAATCTCACACGTTCACCAATTCACTACAATTGACCGTTAATTTAATTGATTCATTTGTTTAGAGAAAAGAGAACTGTAGTGAGTATAGTGAGCGTGAGTTAAGTGGAAGAATTAAAAGGAAAAGAATAATTGGGAAAATTAGATTTTCTTAATAAAGAGGATTATTTTATTTATTTATTTATTTATTTATTTATTTATTTATTTATTCATGCAAAATAAAGCCAGATAGGATATAAAAAAACCCAGACTTTATTTATTTAGGCTGTATAGTTTTACCATTAAATTTTCAGGGGGTCAAAAGATTTAGATCATGTGATTCAGATCGTGGCGACCTTTCTCCCTTTTTCCTTTTCTTGTTAATTTTTTACATGCGTTGTTGATTAAATTAATTAAGGTTTTTTGGTGTGTATAGCTGAAATAGACCCTGAAATATTTATGGTAATATTTTTCTAACGAATTATATTTAATTATATACAATTCATTCATTACCTAAAAAGAAACTTTTAATATTAATTAATTAAAGGAAAAGACCCTCTCTTCTCCTTGATTTAAATATAAATACCCATGCGGTGTAATATAATACTTGACTTAAACTATTCCTCATTTGGGTTGTATAATAAATTTTATTATGACTGTGTAACGACGTAACGAAACATTATTTTTTGAATTTTAAATTTTTATATATATATATGTTTAAAAAATATTAATTTTTTTTATGTCTTACTTTAGGAACCGTCCATTGTTCGAAGAAATATACATTTCATGTTTCATAAATACAATATTATCATTGTTTGAATCATCGTTAGTATAAACGTTAGCTGCTACCAGCCTAGTTTCATCTTTTGATTGAAAAAAAAAAATATACAAAACGAACGGATGAATATATGAATAGATGGAATCCTTTTTTTATCATGGATTCGCAATTGGATTGAATGGATTTATAATCCATTAGGATGCACGGTTCATCTTTTTATTTTTATTTTTTTTATTTTTTTTTGCGGCAAAAAGATTTAATTTTGAGGCAAAAAATTCCCGAAACAAATTGTTTGGGCTAATCTTTATTATTTTCTTTATTAAGTTTGATTGTTTTTATTTCAAACTCTTTAAAGGAAAATTAGGAGAAAATTTTTTAATTTTTCTAAATTTGATAAAAATAATTTAAAATTTAAAAATAATTTAAAATGATTACATCATTCGACGATTATAAAAATTATATGATAAGGTTTAAAGTAGTGGTAATAAAATAATTTTTGATGGTTGTTGTTGGTAGGAGCAACAACAACAAATACCTGCTGTCACAATATTAATATTTACAATAGTAGTAGTAATTGTAGTCGTGTGGTAGTGCAATGCCGAATATCTTTGAAACAAATCTAAAACAACTTGTTCTTCTTTAATAGAAATAAAAAAAAATAAAAAATTCAGGTTTTTTTAATCAATCACTTGTTTAAACATGTGAATCGTATGTAAGTTGAATGGTGAATGAGAAAAAAATTTATATCATAAATATGCATTAATAAATTATATATTCTCCACAAGTATAAAAAAAAAAAAAATAAATAACAATGACACCATTTTTTCTAATTTTGGCCAAATTTATTATTGTAGGAACTAATTCTGGAATTATTATAAAAATTAAATGCTTGTATATTTGTATATAATAAAAGTATAACGCGTAAACATAAAATAATTATCTTACAACTTGGGTTAATATTTCATGAGTACTTTTCCTATTTGCTACTAGAAAGAAGCTCACGTGATATGGAATTTTTGGTAACTATATTTGCTCTATTTACTCTCGATCTGAAATTTATGTCTTTGGAAATAAGATTTAAACGATGGTTAAATGGCGTCTCGAATTGGAAACGTGTTTGACTTTCACAATAGATTTTGCCAAGTTGACATTGAAACTTGAACTAGATATCAAAGAAACAATTTTTCGGGGCCTATTATATTCTATTAGTTTGTTCTGAAAGGTAAACACCAGTATGTCTCACTAATATTAATTTTTTAATAACTATGATTTGAAATAGCGAAGCTAATTACTAATAGCATAGTGGAAATTTGAAATGTTACATTAAATTTTTATATTGTGCAATGTAAACTTTATAATACACGGCAAACATTCTGGCAATAAAAAGTAAGTGATAAATTGGACCTGAACTTGATCTCCAATTTAGAGTAACAACTATATACTGGTGAAGTTTTAGGAGTAATTGGTTCTGCATAACATTTCGTGTAACAACAAACTTCCACTATGCTAATACTAATAAAGATTAGTTATATAGCAAAAAAAACCGATGGCTCAAAAACTTACCATTTTGGGGTATGAAATTTATTATCAAACGGTTTTTCGGCTATTGATAGCCGAAATTTTTTTTTCTGTTATTATTATAAAAAACGTTTTCTGATCCTAATACGAAACATGATCTTTGAATAAAAGTTGGTCGATTGACTATTTTTACTTTGCAGATCGTTAAATTGGCCAATAATGCAAGATCGTGATCAAAAAAAATATTTTATGTTACCATTAAAGAATACTTTGACCGTTTAAGAGATAGAGAAGAAAATATAAAAAATTACTCAGAATATCTTACTGAAAATGGCTAATGAGTTTCCTTTTTGGGCCTTTTTTTTTAATTAAAAAAATCCCAATTTTTATTATGTAAATGCTTAAAGATCTGACTGGTGTTTTTAACGAGGTCACTACCATTTTTATTAATACAAGTTCAATTATAATTGTCCAAAGTCCTAAAGAGGCCCATGTCCTATACCATGTGAATACATGGACATCATAATAAATAAAAAATAGTTCCGTAAACTACACATTTAGGTTACCTTTCTTTTGGGCAAATCAATATGAGAAAAGGTCATTATAGACAGAGTTCATTATAGGAACTTTATATGTAATCATGTGGATTAAATAATTCATAATTTATTTTTTTTTCAATAATGACAACAATGTTCATTTTATTATTATTCTCCTCTACCACCTCTACCTACTATTAATAATAAAAATTTTCTTTTTATGATGCATCAATATCCATCACCATCGATTGTTCTTTATTTTGATGTTCAACTTTATCTGCTTCAGCAACAGCTTTGATTGTTTGTAATTTGGTTTTGATCGATGAAAGTGTTGGAACAAGTTCAATATTGCGTTGAATCTCACGTATATTCTCTGCCCTCTCGCGTTCCTTGTTACCAGACATTCTATAAAATATTCACATTGGAAAATGAGCATACTATGGAATAAATAAATTTACATACTAATAACCACACTAAAAAAATAATACCTATTCTTGTAAAATGCTTTTTCACGTTTAGCTTTGATCTCCGAAATTTTCTTAATAGCCTTTATAGTTGTAGACATAAGTTCACGATCATACCGTATTGGTACGTTACGGCGTTTCTCAAATTCAAATGTTGAATCCTTTATGATATTTATTTATTGGAAAATAATTAAACACAATATATATTTTTCCCATTCATCAAAAATCCTAATCATAAATTTTTGTCACTTACTATGGCCATTTCTTTGCCAGCTGCTTTTCTAAATGCTTTTGTCCACCTTACTTTACGTGGATTGCGTTTATGTTTAAAGGCTGCATGACACTTACTTCTACAAAATCTAAATACCTTTATTTTTAAGAAATTATATTAACTTTCAATTATTTGATTATTTAATCGAGAGTTTTTTTAAATTACCTTACTATCATTTCTTACAAACATTGTCCCATGTCCAGGGTATACTGTAGAAGAACAAAAGTAACATTTTTCTAAACGCATTATTGAAGATACAACTAACTAATTTTTTTTTGTTTTTTTGATCTATAAAAAAAATTTTTTTTTTTGAATTACTGAATGGTGTAACAATAATATCGTGTAACTTCCAGTGTCAAAATATTTGAAAATGAGAAAGATTTGGTTCCATTCATACTGCAGTATAGACAAGAGATCTATAAATGATTATAAGAATCAAAAAGAAGTTATTTTGGAATTCAAAAAATGACAAAGTAATTCAATAAATATTTATTATTTTAAAAATCTAATTTAGGCATTGAATTATTGTAAAATTAAAATAGTTTCTTGCTATTGTATAATGAAATAACTATGCATCGAGGAAAAAAATTAGCTTTAAAAGGTAGAATTAAATGCTCTATTATTTATGTTCATGATAATAATGATATCATACATGAGATTTAATCCATCATGAATAATATACCAGTATAAGGAAGTCCTTGTTATATTACAGATTTAGTATTATGTGGACCAGTTGATGATAGATCATCACATAAATATATGGAATCATCATGTATTGCATCGAAGTTTTCCGAATAAGAAAAAATACAAAGGAGTCAGATATTTATAGTGTTGGAATGTTAATTAGGATATAATCCATCATTTGTAAAGGTTTAAAGACCACAAATTTTACTTGGAGAGGAATTATTATTAACAAAAGTTGTAGAGAATTTGATCATTATTAATCTTGATTTTTGATAAGCAAATTTACCATTGGAACCAACGGAAAACTGCTTGGAATGCCAGAAGAATATGTAAAAAATGATTGGAAACTTGCCCGATTTTTTTTTTCATTGAAAATATATACTGGTGTGTCACACACATATAATAATGGATAAAATTTATGCAAGTTTATATAACACGACCTTGAATTAAAATTTTTTATTAATATTAAATTTTATTTTATTATAAACCAGATTCTAGTAAAAATAATAATGGCAGAGTAAAAGTCGTCGAAAGAATTGATGCGATTAGCAAGATCGACGATGTTTGATGAAATAATTGAAGAAAGCACGATCGAAGGTAATTTTAATATTGACTCCAAATATGCATATATAATAAATTCTAATTTTTGGTTTTTAAATTAGAAATTATGATAACAATGAATCGATCGATTTTTATGCAATCGATTGTAAAATCGATTAATAGAAAAAAATTTTGTGTAATTTGATAGTTTTTTTCATCTTCGTTAAAAACCATAATTCTAATAATAATTCTTCCAATAACAACAATTTCTTCTATTGTTCCTACAAGGTGTACTATATAGTTTATTATTAAATATGACAACACTACTATTTCTCTATTATTTTTACTACTTTAGGGTAGTAGGTTCTTTATTAATTCAAAGAACTTCAACTTCCCTCCATAAAACCCTTTTCAGTGTATATTAATATATTTATGCTGCACAGTCTTTTATGTATCAATTTAACTAATACGACTAGCAAAAGTTTAATTATAATAATATATTAGTATTAGTATATAAAATAAATAAAAATTCTCATATTTCTGAATCTCATGACCGACTTTGTTACGAAACATCAGTTCACAGTCCATTTTTGCCATTTAATAAGTTTTATTTTTAAAATAATTCTCGCAGTAACTAATTTTCGTAGCCGAAACGCCGAAATTACTTTTTAGGCAATCATATACTAAAATAATAATAATAATAATAAATGATAATAAATAAATCGATTTTCATCAAACATTAAATATCAAGAAGAAATGGAATTAAATTGGTACATATTAATATGACAAAATAATTATCCATTTCAGGAATGATAGCTAACAAAAAAATTTATTAGAAAGGTTTAATGTTTAGTATTCTCATTCCCAAACACTGAACTTGTAACATACCCACACCAGATGCTAGCTCATAGGGCAAACTGAACGTTAATAGTTAGAAGTTTGTATTGTGCATGGCTTAAACTCAAGAACTTGCATGGCCTCATTCCATTTGGCTTTTGGGCTAAAAAGTCCATCCATGGCCACCAAAGTTTTTTAATGTTGTCATTAACTGGATACAGTTGAACTGTAAGTCTTTGGCGAGTATCAAAAATGATAAATTTTCAATTCTAAGATACGGTTACCTTATTGTTTCAATTGGAATCTTGGAAAACTGTCATACCATCAGTTATAACTAAGCGAGTTTTGTTTCACTAAACCAACTTGCAGAAGTTGGCCAAACCTTCGAACTGTGCCTTCTTTTTGACGCGTTCTTCATTATCTGAAAAAGATTGCTCATTTAAAGTCTCAAGTATCAGGAAGTAGTAATGCCGCACAATTCAGTTATGTTGCTAATAATTATTACGATTATGTAATCTTGTAATTTTTCTATTTTACCTTATTTTTGTTATTGTAATATTTATTTTGTTAAAGACGCTACTATTGTTAAATGTTTACCAATCAAGAAAGAACGTTGATATTTAACCTTGTGCAAAATATATGGCTATAATGATTTTTAGATAATCGTCGATAACGATACTGACTAGTTTAAAATCTTTGGAGGAAAAGAAATCTGGTCGACAGGTTCAGCGGATACTACCTTACACCAATAATCAAGATAGTAAGAAAAGGCATATAATCAAGAAAAAAAGTTTTCGGGTCGTAATGGCTCCGAGGGTTTCTTGAATAAATTGTAACAATTGAGTTCTTGCTCTATCTTTCAAAAGAGTTTGTTTTGAAGCTTCTTCGCGTCCAGATGTTCGGTGCTTGCGTGGGAGTGGAAAGGAATAAATTATAGACACGCGAAATCTGATTTTACAATTTTTATGAAATATTTTGATTTTCCTTATACCATTTACTTGACTTGATTTATAATTTTATTTAATGTATTTATTTATCAATCTTTTATACAAATATTTATATACATTTATGTCAATATGTCAAGTAACTTTGGTGTCTTTTTTACTTTATCAAAAAGGAAAAGTAACTATTTATTATTATTACAAAAATTTTAAATTTTTCTTTGGAAATAAAAATTTAAACTTTTATATCGTGGCTATGTATATATATTAATAATAAAAAAAAAAGCAAGCATACATAGCCACATCAAAGTATATATAAATAAAATATTTGCTTTTTGATTTTCTTTCAAAACAAATTCAAAGCCATCTTTTTATTTAATTATTCGTGAGAGTGAAATAATGAATCAATGAATGAAAAAAATTATTTGATGATGAATTATTATTTCTTAAAAAATAAAATAATAAATACTAAAAAATATTACAAAGTCCATTTTTCTCTCACATTAATTATTCTTTTCCCATTATTATTTCTTTTATTTATAGTTTTAGACAATAAACTTCATTTAAAGAAGAGACACATATACGTTTAAGAATCCAATTAATATATAATATCGAATAAAATTAAAAGATGAATGACTTCATGGTATTAGATGGAGATGATGATGACGATGATGGAGAATGTTACCTAAATGAAGATTGTCCTTTAATTAGTGAAGGACAGTTATGCATTCATGGAGTTTGTGCATTTGAATGCTTGGGAAATAGTGATTGTCCTCAAGAAGGAAAATGTGATTTTCATTCAAATTTATGTAAATGGTCCGACGAGCTTACTCCAACAACAACAAAATCATCTTCATCTTCTACAACAACAACAAAAGAAGTAGAGTCACCATCATCGTCATCATCGCCAACAACGACAACTACTTCATTAAATAATGTTGAAAATTTAATTATGCAACAACAACAACAACAACAATTTAATTCTACAACTGACGCCAATAGTAATAGTGTTAGTATTGGTAGTACGAACGATGCTAATCCTTTAACGACACCAATAATTTTGGGAGTTATTATAATACTTTTTACAATTGGAATATTATTTTTATTAATTTATCTTTTAAAAAAACGTAAAGTAAAAAACAAATCCAAATTACCCAAAATTAAGCGCTCAAAGCTATCTACTTCGAGTGTTGCTCCAGAAATGCGTAGTACATCGAAAAACAATAACAACGGTAAACATAAATCAATCATTCACACCACAGCTACTAAAAAATCAGAAACTCAACAATCAACTTTGTTTCATTACGAAGGGGAGGAGGAGGATGATGAAGAAGAGGGTAAAGAGGAATTTGAAGAAACATTCGCCGAAGGTGCAGTTGGGTATTCTGCCTCAGAGAATTTAGGAGATGAATCATTTTCTCATATACAGTCGCAAACTGTCTATGGAACTTCTGCGTCTGCCACCTCAATGATCGAACTGCAAACTGCTTCACATCTTCCTGTACTTCAAGAACATCATTTTATGTCACAAGATGGATATATTTCACCTCAGCCTTAGCCTCGCGATAGTAACGACAATGATCAGATTAATGTTCAATTAACTGCAAATTTGTAAACTTATAAATTATTTATTCTTGTATGTAAAAACTTAAATATAAATTTTTCCTTGTAATATATGTGATCGATCTACTTTTATGGCATGATGAATAATATTAATATCAACAATATTGATGCATGGATCATTTTAAAAGTTTATCTCGAGCTACACATTGATACGTTACTTAACAGTTTAGGACGTGAAGTCTTTATATCAACAGTATCAAATATACATAACTAAATTTATCCCCCCTGAAGGGAATCACGTAATGACACAAAGACATAATAATAATAAATATTTCCTTTCCCCATCCTAACCCTTTTTTTCTTCCTTTGTTTTACTTTGCCTAATGCTAATTATATTTATTGAAGATCAATTTTCCTGGTGTGATATTGATTATCTATTAACCTACTTATTCTTAATTATGTATATTCAAGCCATTTAACAATGTAGGAAATCATATGAAATCATATGACGCAGGGACTCGCATGATGAAGGCTATAACATGTGCATAAAATACATAAAATTTATTATTTTTTTATTTTTTAGATTATATTATTTTAGCTTTAGCATCTGTGATTAAACTAAATGTTTTTCTTAATAACGTGATATTCAAAGATTGAACGCATATGGACGTTCGGTAACATGTAATTGCCCTTTTTAGGGATCAAAGCCAGTCGACAGGAACTCCGGGAGTGATGGAATATCTACGAAGGAAAACGAACATTCTGATGGAACTCTTGTCAGAGGGAATTGTAAATAACCCGGATCAACTAATCAAAAAAAAAAATAAATAATCAGTAATGTGATATTTATGGTTATAGACATACAGTTCACTCTCTATAACGGATCATTTGTCTGGTATAGAGAATTTTGTCGATCATCACATGATTATAAGTTAACGAATAAAAAAAATTTATTATTAGCTTCACCTTGTTTTGTATACTGTTTGATATTATTATGTCTTTGCTTGAATTTTGTTAACCATCCTTCTGATGCTTTGAAGTCATTAATATCAAGAAGTTGGGCAAAG
>CAJVPN010000256.1:0-34776 GCA_910592215.1 Entrophospora candida
CATCACATGTTTACATAACATTTTTATCAAGGTATCACATAATTTACTTATTGAAATGAGTCAAATCCGCCCATATGGGTGTATGGTTGCTTGCCAAAACTCCTCTGGAAATCAATCGGTGGAGTTTTGGCAGGTACACACTAATTGTTTGTTAGAGTTTCGGCAGAGTTTTGCATTTAGGGATTTTGACAATTAGCAGAGTTTCAGCAGGTTACACACTAATTGTTTATTAGAATTTTGGCAGAGTTTTGGCAGTCATTAAGAGGTTTCAGCAAGCAACCTTATTTCGGTGTAACCAGTTTATTACACAAACTTTTTATACATTATACATGCAGATCATTCTTTGTAACAACATATTTCTATAATAACAAATCGAATTATTTGATTGATAGAATGACAATTGTATCATAATAGGATATTTTAATTATGTTTTCTAAATGAACTCAAAAAAAACAAATCATTTTCATTCAAAAATAATCATCTTAGGTTGTATATAGTAATGATATATGTTGCTTAAAATGGAAAAAAAACAACAAAATAAGTTGTTTGTAGAAGAGTCAATTGAATGCAACATAGTAATAGAAGTAGTTATTTTTGATTGTGTTGCTTCCACATTCTAAATTTGAAAAAAATAAATCATTTCATTTTAAATTGTATAATATATAGTAATATTGCTGCACATCTTTTGTTTTGTACTGCGCATTAAAATGATAATCAATTTGAAAAGGTGAATTGAATTTGGAAAAAAGGCATGAATATTCATTAAGGGGGTTACACTTATCAAAAATCCAAAAATCCTTTAAAATTATGTGTCAATCACTTGATTTTGATAAGTGTAACCCCCTTAATGAATATTCATGAATATGATGATTGTGATCAAAAAATAATCATGGCACCTACTCATCTTGTTTATCATTTTTCAACCAATATAAAAAGGATAGCTATCCTTTACATCTTCGACATAATAATTAAAATCAATATAATAATAATAATAATAATAATAATAATAATAATAATAATAATAATAATAATAATAATATTTCGTATTACTTTTTCACGTGATATAATAACCTGTCCAATAAATGTAGAGATTTTAGTTCCACAAAAACTGATTCGGACCGGTTTTTTTTAAACCGCCCCATCCCTATGAACACCTCTATTATTTACCTATACCTGGTAACATCAGGAATTTTTAATATAAACTTTACCTAGTCTCTTCAAGTGACCAAAGTTTTTATCAAAGTTCATTTTATTTTGATATCATTGTCTTGACAATTAATTAATTATCAAAACATTGGTTTAGTTTAAAATATATTATAATTTTCTTATTTGTTTTAATATAATATATAAATTTTTTTAATCACAATAATGTCAACAATACTGATGTTGATTCAAAAAAATTTGGTGGGCAACCAAAAAATGTAGTTTGGCAACATTTTGAATGTTATCCTTCAAAACATCCAGGACATTTTGGAGCCAAATGCAAAGCATGTAATTGTGAATGGAATAATGGAGTTGTTAATAAACTGCAAGTCCATTTGGCATGTGAATTTGAACACATTAAAGAGATCAAAAAGATACATGTATATTGTTGCAGAAAGAGATAGTGTAAGTGAATCTTTAGAAAATACAGCATATAAAGCAAATACACAATCACTTGCTAATTTTTGAGATAAAGATGAGATATTATCAAAGGAATTATAGATTGTTCAATTTTAAAGACTTTTGTGGTTTGTGGTATCCCCTTTAGAATAATTGAAACCCCTTTTTTCATCAACATGTTAAAAAATCTCAGATCAAATTATAAACCTCCTTCACAAGATTGTCTTAGTGCTAAATTATTATCAGATGAAGTTAAAATCAATAGTCACCATTGTAAATAATTTATTGGTCATTAATTCTCCAAAAAATATTCAGAAGAATTTATTTCAATTATTATTATTAGAATTTTTTTTAAAAAAAATTACAATTCACTCTAGCTTTATCTACAATTTTTATTTTAAAAAAATCACAACTCTTCATGCCATTTTCCTCTCTCAGTTAATATTTCTTTTGTTCTCTAGGCTCTCCATGCAATGATTCTATAGGATAATTATCTGGAAAAACCATATCCTATGGTTAATCATTGGTCCAAAAAAAGATCTGTTGCTGCTCATCACCAGGACTAAGATTCAGTTTTAATCTTTTTTTTTTTTACAATCTTCACGTTGAAAAATTCAGTATGGATGTAAATTTGTAGCATAATTAAAAATCTATTTTTGTATATTTATTTGTTGATCAAGCTTATTCAAAACAACAGAGATGATCAACAATTTATATGTGAAAAATGGTATACCACCACTTATTTACAACACCTCAAATTTTGTATGATGATGCTAATAATATATATAGTGCAGAAAATAGTTTTTCCTGAGCGGAATTTAGTTTGGACTTTTAACAGTTGAAAAGATTGCTTTAAATTTTGCTTAAAACAATGCAAATGATCAACTAAAAATTTTATTACTTTTTTACAATATCTTTTTTTTTCAAAAAAAAAAAAAAAAAAATAATCTTTTAACTGAATTTTCTTATTCTTTATTATTAAAATGACCAAAGGTATGGGTAAAAAAAATACTGGCCCTTGTGTAGTATGTGGTCAAAATGATCCTAAAATTGAATATAGAAGACTTACTACTAATTCAATAAAAGCAACATGTAATAGCCCAGTAATTCAGAATAAGCAAGTATTTCATGACCTCGCAAATATTCACAGACTTCCAATTTATAATATAGTTCAACTTTGATTTGATTCGAAAAAATAAAAATTTTTATTGGATTATCAATTACGTGAAACAAAAATATTGATCAACCAATCACAAGATTTTAACTATGCTCATTTATTTTTACTAAATTAGGATTTTACCCAACAGCCCTGATAATATTATGGTACATAGAAAAAATGTTGATCTTTATTGACACGTGATTTATTTTCAAATCATTCACGAGATCCTTCTTAATTTGGTAATTTTACAAATAAACGAATAAATATGACGTTCTTCCATCAAATGAGGGCTTCCGCGTGAACCAATATCGTTACAATATGCATCATCTTTTCCAGGAAATTTTCCATTTCCTTTATTAAGTGACATCATACAACGTTTGATTTTCCGGGACGATTTCGAATAGAATTATTACTATTTGTCATACGGTAAACTTGATAAGTCAGAGATGAGAGACGATTTAACTTATCAAAGAAACTCGAGTTATCAAAACATGTGATTTTACAAAACAAGAAAAAAAGGAAAATAATAATAATAGTTGAAAAGGATAAAGCAATTGTATTTAATAAATATATACACAGGACTCAATGAATAGGTCCGCTCAATCAATTGTTTAAAATATACACTTGATTATGTAAATGACCGTTTTATTGAGTTTATCCGTGTAACAGATAAAAACATAACAATAAAAATTTATTTAATATTATACTTTTAGAGGTATAACAGGACCCACAAACTTCATAGGCTACTGCTGAATTCATATATATATTAAATTTTTTGCCAGTGATTTCAACTAATATGGTCAAATTATTTATAAATTTAAAAATTTTACAAATGTAACAATCACTAATAGGGTCAAATTAATTTAGTGTTAATATTCAATGATTTTATTAGGGAACCAAAAATTTTGTGCAACAGAATTTTTCTTTCGTGCTCATTCAAAAACTTTATATCTTTTATATTAAAAAATATTATTATCGGTTAAATCAATTAATTGAAAATTTTAATGTTAGTATATATTATTTTTCTAATGTTGTTGCAAACTCTAGAGTCAAGTTATATATTAAACTTAATTTTGGTCTGGGTCAAATCATATAACAAACAGGAATTTTGTTACTGGCCTATCTATGAAGTTTGCAGAGTCCTGGTATAATTGATGTCTTTTTTCTATTTTCAAGCAAGCAGCATTCAAAAAAATCGTATGATTTATTTTTCAAAAGATTATCTGTATACGTATTACAAAAATCACGTGGACCGACTTATCGAAAGTCTAGAATTTATATATTGTCGAAGATTTTAAATATAGAAAAAAAGGGCTGAAAAAATTTGACTCATCAAATTTACCTGTGCACCGAATAAATTACAATTTACAATTTCTTCAATTTTTTTGATTTTGATTTCGACTTGGGACTTCAATTTCGATCTCGATTTGTTTCAAATTTTCCCAATTTCGATCTCGATTTTGATTTTCGATTTCGAATTTTCTTAAATATTAATTGAATGTATGATTAATCACAAATATTACGGAGAAAAGGCTTGTCCATCCTGAATTTTTAGGATTTGATTTGATTCAACTAATAAATAGAAAGTTACCGCAAAAATAATCGTGTTTTAATACTAAATTTTATTGGTGGGTTGGCGATCGCGGATATTATAACGATGCAAAGTTGATTAACCAAATCATATTTAATAAAAATTATTTTGTCAAACCAAATTTTGATATAATTTTTACTTTACTTGATTAACTGAACCTAATGACTGTAGAGTTTGCGTAAAAGTGGTTTTAAAATTCATCTTTTGAAATTTTTTTTCCAAATTTGGACTGAATACATATAAACACGTGATCTGTACTATTTAACCGAACTTTGATAAACCAGCTTGTTCACTTGTATCATTTATTTATATTTTCTGTGCATGTATGTATGAGGTGTGTACGTAATGCGATTTTATTATTAATTATGCACACGATAACTCGGTCCTCTCGATTTATTATTATTATAATAAAGTACTTGGCAATATAAATAAATGACGGGGTTTACCGTGAATTGTTATTTCTAGAACACAAGTAATATTTTGTTCATTTAATTGACTAATTAATCATTTATTGATTATAGCCATACTACTAAAGTGCAACGGTGCATAATTGTTTTTGGATTATGGCAATAATCACGGATCTTAATATTCCTTATATGAATGAGTATTAATATGCCATTTGACTTAAAGAGTTCAAAATAATTACAGAGATACTATTAAAGTTAATTATGGCAACTGTGAAACTAATTATGGCACCACAGATACGGCGACGATAATCTATTAAGAAGGGCAATTATGGTTTGGATATTAGAAAATAATATTTTTTTAGCTTGATTCACATGTTGCCTGAATTAAACTCCACAATTGGAATAATTCACGTTAAATATGCAGATAATAGGTAGCTTCGCCGCATTGCTAGAATTTATTTCTTCGTGTGCCATATAAAAGAAGGTGGGTACTGCGTTATTATCAAAGAATTTACATTAGACCAGTTTTTTTTTCAAGATTGCAACTCTATGAACTATTTTAACTATTTGATTGACTTTTCCAAGGGTTCTATAGAGATACATACCTGGATAGTCCGTGAAATAAAATCTAATGCTTTTATAATACATCCTAAATCATATTTTTTTTGGTTAATTATTAGCGGCAAGGTCTATCAATATGTAACAATAATCACTCTTACGGCAAAATGGATTTTGAAAGTGTATGATATATTAATTGCGGGTACACAAGAAGCACGAATTACACCACATTGTTACTCACAATCTATTCTAACACCTGCTGGAAACGTTGTACCTATCACGATTCGACATTTGCAAGATATGCTTATTTGTCATCGTTGTTTTTTTCCCCAGCATTTAAACTACTAATTGGGTTATGTATGAATTAATTCCTCGAGACACTCAAGATGGATTCACAAAATCCTCATGAGACTACCACATTTTTGAATATGACAATGTTGATGACAAATTGTGGAATATCGTGTAACAATTAAAGGATTCGCAAATCTTACAGTCGTGCGACATTTCGCATTATTTTACAAGTAGCACGAACAGCTCATGCTCGAACAAGGTGTATTTGAATAAAAACGAATTGAACTAATAACAAATCAAACAAACAACGATAAAGTCATTACCTTGTTACTGATATTTATGCATCAAATGAAGGTATTGGAATAGAGAGATGATATTTACAACTTCCTGAAATAGAACACGATTGGTGTTTCCGTTCCTGGCGAAACTTAAATCCAAGCTCATCAGAAAAGTTTCTATTTATAAAAAGGAAACACAAATCTCGTTTCAGTCTTTCCTTATTATTATTATTGTTTGTTTATATTTAATATAAATATAAAATGAAGATCCAATGTTTCAAATGAATAATTACGAATAGAAACATTCCAATTTAAATTAAAGTACGTCATTTGAACTTTGTGATAGATACTCTCTCTAAGTAAGTAAAACTACGGCTATTCGGAAATAACATTGCATTCCGAAATAAATTGTGGCTGCTGGTCTTATTTCCCAAAAATAGAATTTTATGTCAATCTGAGATTTTTCCATTTTATTATTTTATTATTTTATTGATCTATGTATGACGTTATGTAGATCTTTATCCATTCATTCATTTTAAGAAATTTTATTTATCCATATTTTGCATGATGACTTTTCCAAAAAAGTAACACTGATTTTTATGGGCAAGATTTTCTTTCACGGTCCTAAAGCGCACATGCATAATTTACAATATTAATATTATGAAAAATACCTGGAAGTCTGCCGATATAAAATTTGTTTATAATGTTTTTTATATTTAAGGGTTTTTATTATATAATCATGAAGATCCACCCCTCTGCCACTTAAGATTCTGTAGTACGTGAGTGAATCGGGATTTAGCCAACCAATGGGTGGTGGTGCGACCATTTATTTTTTTTAAAGCATGTGACAAAGAGCTAATGTCAAAAACAATGCTGCACAAGGTTTCAATGGTTTCAGTTTGAAGATTCGTAAATGTGTGCTTTCAACTATATAATCAATTACTCATACAGAACACGCAAATATAAATTGGATCTCTACTTTTGTCATCAACTTAAAACAACTATTTAAATATGTACACACAACATTTATATTTGGCAGTTTTAATCTTCAATTAAAATTACCAAAAAAAGATAATTATAATAATACTATAATTATAATAGTGAAAAGTAAAATGAAAAACAAAATATTTACCGCCAGTGTAATAATTAGTAATAGTGATAAATGGTAAATGGTAGAATAATAATTATTTTAAAGAACTTGTTTTCTGAAAAAAATCTTTTTTTTTTATTATTAAAATAAAATCCGTGTTATGCATGCGTAAAATTAAAGGATATGTGAGACGAACGGACGTACAGTGTGAATAAACAATACAATTAGGTGAACATAATTATAAATGAGGTTAAGTTTAAAACAGTTTCCAGATTGTATTTGTTGGTTGTCAACTAGTGGTATGATGAAGTTGAGAAATGCGTACACAAATTGAATAAATATTTACCTTTTTCTCCCTTCACTCAAATTTTTCTTATCTTTTCTCTATCTATTATTTTTTATTCTCTTCATCCTTTGTTAATTTATATATTATTTGTCATACTCCTTTATTACATAATATAAATATATCTAGAAAGATCTTGTGTTTCAATTTTTTCCATTTAAACTTTCAGTCAATTATAAATTCTTCACCCTTATTATTAATGATTATTATTTTTGTCTAATCAAATAAATTTTTTTTAATATTTAATTTTTCATTTAATTAACAAACATAGTCATCTACCTTAATCATCTAAAGGATGTCGTATCCAGATAATAACCAAGACAACTTTTATGAAAATTTGATGAATCCACAAATTGATACTGTTAATGTCACTACTTCTAACATTTCTACTCTATCATCATCGTCACCATCTATTATTAGTAATCCTAGTAATATTACAATTTCTGGAAATAATTATCCGTCAATTATTCCAATAAACTTTGATACGTCAATATTTACTATTAGCGAAGATAATAATAATATATCGTAAGTGATTTTTTTTTAATTCATTCGTTTATTTATTTTTCTTTAAAATTAAATATTTTCTTAATAAAATTATAGAGACGCAAGTTCTCAATTATTATTAAACCCGATTATTCAACAACAACAACCATATTCCACCACTACCGTTCAATCTTCGTCACACGATATTAGTAATACACCATTATCCATGAATCCATTATCTAATTTAGGTGGGTTTATTGGTGGTGGATTAGTTTCTATGAACTCTGAAAGTGATTCGGGTGCTACTATAGATACTTTATAGTAGCAATAATATCATGTATTAACAATGTTGATATTATTTCTAATTCTACTACTTTTAATACCATAATCATTGTCTCTTAACACCTTCAACAATAATAATAATAATAATAATAATGATAATACTAACACTTTACCTGACCTCTCCAGGTACTACAATTCCTCCACCTTCTTTGTCAGGTGATTTGTCTGTCTATAAAAATTAAAGTTAAAAAATTTGTGAGTTTTTTTTGTTAATTGGTTCTTGTTTTGAAGTATATAGGTGTCACTAGCAATTTCCCTGGTTTATATTCTAGCACAGGATTTGATCTGCTTGGTGTTTTGGTAAAAGAATTTTTCATACAATTATTATTATATTCATATAAAATATTTTTTAATCTAATTTTGATAATTAATTAGGCTCGTGTCGTCTCAAGGTATATATATATTCGCAAAAATTTTTCTAATGATTATAATTGGACATAAGAAAATTGTTTAATAATGCAATTGCCGTACACTTTCAAATCATTTACAGAAAGGATCCACGAATAAATATTGGACCTGTTGATATGAGCTGTTCGTTTTTAGTAGGTACGTACACAAAGAGACGTGTGTATTATGCTCTTGTGGATTGGTGTTACAATGTAATGTTGGTTTGTTATCGATCAAAAAAATTTATTGATATTTGTTTGCTGTAATTTAGTGGACGCTCGCAAATTTGATTTTCCAATCGTTTATGCAAGTTTTACATTCGAAAAATTAACTGGTTACTCAAATGCTGAAATCGTTGGAAGAAATTGCCGGTTCTTACAATCTCCCGATGGTCGTGTTCAACTTGGATCTAGACGTCGTTACACCGATAATAGTGCTGTATTTCATATTAAAAGCCATATGGTAGTCGGTCAAGAATGTCAAGCCTCGATAATTAATTATAGAAAAGGAGGACAAGTAAGCTATAAATTTTTCTAATTTAATAGTGAAGAAAAAAGATTATGATTAATATTTTTATTTTTTTTTTGAAAAAATAAAAAGCCATTCATCAACTTGGTGACAGTGATTCCCATTGGTTGGGAATCTGATGATATTGCTTATTTTGTTGGCTTTCAAGTGGTATGTGAAATTTGAAAAAAAATCTTACAAGTATTAATTGATAGAGATCAGGCCACACACAAATTGTTTCGTTCCTTTAATAATAATGATTATAATGAATTTTTTATGTATACGGGGGGAGTCATTTGAGAAAATCAGTCAATTATTTTGCAGATCTTTTTATCACATTGATATATCCCTAAGCTAAAAAGATTCTCTACATATAACTGTATCATTATCTCAAAAATGCCCCCCAAAAAAAAATAGACTAATTTTCTCAGATGACTCCTTCATGTATTTTTTTATCAATTCATTTAATTTATTAAAGATATGAATATATATGTGTGTGTGTGTGTATTTTGAGGCTAATGAATTTTCAAGATTTTTTCTCCTTTTCAATTATCAAATAGAATTTTATTTTTATATGATTAAATTTCCTTTGGTTTTGTTTTTTATTTTTTATTATTGATTGATTCATTTCAATTATTTATTTATTATATAAAATCATTAGAGGACATATTAGAAAAATTTTTTTAATAATAGTTATAGCATGATTTTTTTTCTGTTTTGGTTTCCTTTCTTCATCACCATTTATTCTAATAACATTCATTCCAATTTTTCATTACTCACTACATCTTTCATCATTCTCAATCATTCTCAAACTCTCACTCACACTCTCACTCATAAACCACATACTAATTTATGATATATAAAGGACTTGGTAGAGCAGCCGAATGCTATCTTGGAGAAAATGAAAGATGGGACCTACGTTGTAAATTATTCAATGACCAATTTTCCTCCTTACGTACCACCTAATTCTTCTGCCACAAATTTTGCTGGTGACATTGAAGATTTTCTACATGATCTAACGTTAAATAATCCTTCTTCATCATCAATAAATCTTACAGTGCCATTTCCTGCATCATCTGAAGTTTATGACTTAATAAGAGCCCGTTTTCATAATAGGCATAATAATAATGTCAATGTTGATAATAATAATAATAATACTGTTGGTGGTGCTACAGCAAGTTCATCGTCAACAATAATAACAACAACAGCATCGTCATCATCATCATTGGCAGCATCAACGAACAACAACACCACTAATACATCAACTTCGAATTTAGATACAGAGTGTAGTAAAAGATTATGGAATCAAATGCTATTGGAGTATAATGACGATTTTATTCACGTTCTTTCATTAAAAGGAATATTTCAATATAGTTCGCCTAGCTGTCGAAGAATTTTAGAGTACGAGCCAGAAGAATTGATTAACAAAAGTTTATCGACAATTTGTCATCCGAGTGATATTGTCCCGGTTATGAGAGAATTGAAAGAATCGTCTAGTGGTATCGAGGCTGTGAACCTTGTTTATCGTATTAGGAGAAAAAATTCCGGGTATATGTGGTTCGAAGCTAACGGTAAATTGCATTTGGAACAGGGAAAAGGTAGAAAATGCGTGTTTTTATCAGGGCGTGAAAGACCCGTTTATAAATTAAGATGGAGAGATTTGATAAGTCCACAACAAATCAACTTTGGTATGACCTCTTCAAGTATCAGCACTACCAGTAATGATCCTATAATATCAACACCACTACCACCACAGCAAAAGCAGCAACAATTATTATCTTTATCATCAAACGAACAAGACGTTTGGTCAAAATTATCATTGGATGGTTTATATTTATACGTCTCGTCAACTTGTCAAAATGTTTTGGGTTTAATGCCTGAAGAAATAGTGGGAAATTCTCTCTACAATTATGTAAGATCAGATCGTACAACCGACATCACCAGATCATTAAATCATGCTAAAAATGGATTATCAAATGGTTTAAAACATCACATGCAAAAAAAGAATGGACAATTCATCGAAGTGATATCGTATTTTTATCCTGGGGATTATTCTACCTCCAATAACAATACTGTCGGTAGTAGACCAACATTTATAATATGTCAAACAGGAGAAATAACAAATGACGGCAGTGGTGCTGTTGTTGGTAGCGGTAAACGTAGACAATCTCCCCCTTTGTCGAATTCACCGGACGATAATGTTATAGCAACTTCAAGTACAGCGGGAGGTGGAAGTAGTTCAACAACAACTCATATAGTAACACATCAAAGAAATATAGCAGTTGACCATCAACCTGATGATAACATATTCGAAGAATTGGACACAACCAGAAGTACAAGTTGGCAATATGAATTACATCAAATGAGGTTAACGAATAAGAAATTACGCGAAGAATTGGAAGCTATTAAACATTCGAAAAAAAAACGGGTAATAAGATCAAGTAAATCAGCTTTTAAATGAGAGAAGAAAACGCACTTTTTTAAACAAAATCAAATCAACTTTCATTTCCCTCCTTTTTTAAATTAAAAAAAAAATAAAAATCAAATCAAAAATAAAAAAATATTTAGAAAAAACGCAATCCATCATCACCATCATCATCACCATCACCATCATCAACAATCTCATCAAACAAGATATGTGCTAATTGTCAACGAAAAGAGTCACCGGAATGGAGAAAAGGGCCCGATGGTCCAAAAACTTTGTGTAACGCGTGTGGTTTACGTACGTAAATTTGTTGTTGTTACTATTGCTCATTTGCTCTCCACACTCGCCCACAAATTTACTACTACCATCACTACATCAATTAATTTTTGTTGGTGGATTTTTTATTTTTATTATTTGTGCATGCATGCTTGTGTTAGTTTAGAAAAAAATTTTTCTTACATTTACTTATTTGTTTAATTAATTAATAAATTATTTTTTTTTTTTTTTTGTTTTTGAAAAAAAAAAAATATTAGGGTATGCAAAACAAGTAAGTAGTAGTAGTAATAACAAAAATAACATCAATGTCGATAACAATATTAATAACAATGAAGATGGTGGTGGTGGTGATAATTTTGTTAGTGGTTCTTGAGCAATTATTACATATGTTTATTATATTATATGTTTTTTTGCAAATAAAAATTATTATATATCATAAATTAGCAACATAGCAATAAAGTTTCGTTGTAATTGTATATTAATATGATAATGACGTGGACTAAATCATAACGGAAAATATAGACTGTAATTGTTATCGTTTTCTGTACATTCTAACCTACTTTTTTTTTATAAAAATTTTCTTATCTGTCCACTCTTTCTTTCTTTTGGCAACTTGAATATACTTTGTTGTTATAAATATTGTCATCCATCATCTATCAAGCTTCAAATTTGACAGTAATTATTAACCAATCACTTTCATTATTTTGTTCACGATTATCCGAGATTCAATAGTAATAGGAATAGATCTGCCGACTTATTTTAATACTCACTCGCATCATTAAAGCTACTTACTAGTAGTTAAATCATTGTCATCATATATATTTCTTGTGATATAACATTCCCAATATCATTATTA
This sequence comes from Entrophospora candida, assembly GCA_910592215.1. NCBI lineage: Eukaryota > Fungi > Glomeromycota > Glomeromycetes > Entrophosporales > Entrophosporaceae > Entrophospora > Entrophospora candida. The sequence goes on from CAJVPN010000256.1 coordinate 12,596, forward strand.
TTAAATACAATTTTGGAATCAACAGACTGGTCATATTATTATCAACATCATCATTAGTTGATTGATCAATTTGAAGTCTGATGAAAATCTTCTTTAATTATTATGGATTCAGTTACCATAATCTCAACTTGAGGTTTCTTCATTATTATTATCAAATCAATGTCAATTAGTAATTAATATTAATGAAAGAATTATATATGTACGTGTATATACAAAAGATTTAAACGATGATATTTCTTCAAGTGGTGTGTGTGTTAATGTAAACGATAATAATGATATCACAACTAATTTTTTTTTTCTTGATGCCAAAAAAATAATACCACTTGGCAAAAGACCTTATAAAAATTTTGTTAGAGAAAAAAAAAGTATTAAAACTCGAAAAATTTTTAGATAGATAACAAGTTAACACCATACGATAATATTTCAAGGAATTATCCGATTGTTTTATCATTGATTAGATTGCAATATCACAAATTTATTTTCATTCTAAAAAAGAATAATGATAATGATAATCTGTGTGTATGATTATCAATTGGAATAATCTCATTTATTTTTTTTTTCTTGAAAATTTTCCTCGAAAACTTTACTTGAAAAAAATCATATAAATATGACCAAATTTTCACCTTCAAAAATAATTTTACAATAAAATATAAAATTGCCTAATAATTCAATTAATTAATAAATAATAAATAAATAACAAATAATAATTTAATAATAAAAATGACAAAAGGACGTGTACTTCTTGCATACTCTGGCGGTTTGGATACTTCATGTATTCTTGTTTGGCTTATTGAACAAGGTTATGAGGTTCTTGCTTACTTAGCCAACGTTGGTCAAGATGAAGATTTTGACGCAGCCAGAGAAAAAGCTTTAAAAATCGGTGCAAGCAAAGTTTTTATTGAAGTATGAAATTGTATTATTTATTATTATGGATCTATATATATATGTGACAATTAATTAATTGATTTGAATATTTTTAGGATTTGAGAAGTGTTTTTATCGACGAATTTATTTTCCCAGCCATTCAAGCAAATGCAGTATATGAGGTAAAATTCAACTTGATTTTTAAAAAATCCATTATATATATATTGCAAATTGATTAATGCTCAAATTATTTTTTGTTTATTAGAATATATATTTGTTGGGTACTTCACTCGCTCGTCCACCAATTGCTCGTCGCCATGTAAACAATCTACTTTTTTAATTTTATTCATTATTATTTTTATTAAACATGACTGATGATATTTAATTTTTTGTTTATTAGATTGAACTTGCAATTCAAGAAGGTTGTCAATATGTTTCTCATGGGTGTACAGGAAAAGGAAATGATCAAGTTCGTTTCGAATTAGGATATTATGCTTTAAACCCCGATATCAAGGTTATTGCCCCATGGAGAATGCCAGGTTAATAATAATTATTAAAGTTTTTAGATGAAATTTAAGTATTTAATTATTCCAACAACTAACGGAGGGTTTTGTTTTTAGAATTCTATGAACAATTTCCTGGTCGTCAAGCACTTCTTGCTTATGCAGCTAAAAAAAATATACCTGTTGTTCAAACAGCTGCAAAATCATATTCAGAAGATGGTAATTTGTACCATATCTCTCATGAAAGTAAGTCCTTCGCCTTTATCATTTTGTTGAATATATATATATATATATAATTTTTATCAACATATTCAAATTGTTAACGTTAACTAAATGCATTTATATTTATATTGTTTTCAGGTGGTTTACTTGAAGATCCTGGATGCACCCCACCAAAAGATATGTGGAGTATGACTGTTGATCCAGAGGAAGCTCCTAACACACCTGAACATATTGTAAGATGATTTAAATATTTTCTTTTGTGCGTTTTAAATATGTAAATAATTTATATTAATCAATATAATTATATACATATTTATAGACTATTTATTTTGAAAAAGGAAACCCTGTTAAAGTTGTTAATCATAATGACAAAACAGAGAAATGCAATTCGCTAGATTTATTTACGTATTTAAACAAATTGGCTGGTAATCATGGTATTGGTCGTGTCGATATGGTTGAATCAAGATTTATAGGATTAAAATCTCGTGGATGTTATGAATCACCTGCAGCCACAGTATTGCGCGTTGCACATTTGGATCTTGAGGGAATTACACTTGATGGACAAGTTCGTCATCTTAAAGAAGTAAATATTAGTATTCCTTATGGCAGAGTTCTTTATAATGGCCTTTACTTTTCACCTGAACGTGAATTCCTTTCACATTCACTTGAATTCACACAACGTAATGTCAACGGTGAGGTTAAAATCAAACTATATAAAGGTAATGCCATCATTGAAGGTCGCAAAGCCTATGGGGTAGGATCTAAACTTTATGATATGAGAGAAAGTTCAATGGACGAACATGGTGGATTGACACCTACTGATGCTGGTGGTTTCATTAATACACATGCAATTAGACTTAGAAAATGGGTACCAGCTGATAAACAATAATATTTATAGAATTATTTTGTTTTTTTAAAAAAAAAATATTACTAGCACAATTATTTATTAATTAATGTAAATATATATTTTTTATAATCTTTTATTACATTTTTGTTTAAAAAATTATTATTTAATAAATTTGATTATTATTGTTATGACCAACTTCAACGGCCGTAGTGTGTTAATTGAAATTATCACATTCATTCCCAATAATAATAAGTAGGGCCTCTATTCGAATAAAACGAATAATTCGAATAAGAAAATTGATTCTAATGATAACAAATCTATAACCTAACAATGAATACATACTAATCCCGTGTTTAACCATATTCTCTCATTTTATATTCGACACTATATCATCATTATTTTACTATCTTGCCAGGGGGACGCCTTTGATAAGCATAGTTATATATATTTCTTTTAATTTTATTTTCTTTATTTTTATTTAGCTTAGGCCAACACCTAAGAAGAGCAAACCCTAGCTAGGTGTAGTCAGTCCAGACACTGAACCTAAAATACAACAAACAAAGCCCAACCTGATCACAGCCAAGTAATAAGAAAGCCTAAAGAACCAAGGCAGATATTTAGGAAGGTAAATATCTTGGGAACGTGCCGGCTCAGGTAGATAGCAAAGAACTGTTGAGAAAATGTTACCGGATCTTGCCCCACACAGATTAATAGACCAAGCGCTATTGATGTCATACACATAAGAAAAGCAATTGCAATTGAGAGTAAAACTACCAAGGAGCACTTGTCCACAGCTGTATAAATCAAACATTACTATAAATAAAGTATTGAGGTTACAAGTACCAAGGAGCATTCACTCACATCTTAAAGTAATTCAATCTCACAATATAAATTTTTTTATTAGCGTCATGTGCAACCAATGAAATGCTTTGTTTCTCTAGGTGCACACCCTCTCTAAGTGTACATTATCCTTATTATCATCTACTATATCTAATGAAAAATTCCTCTAAAAAGAGGAAATATTGTAGTCATCTTCAGTTCTTCTTCAGTAGCATTTTTTTTCAATCGGTTAATATTTGATTTACTGTTTAATAATTGAAAGAATATCTTGTCAAAGAACATTGTGTAAACAAGTTAAACCAATCAGCCAGCACTTACATAAATTGAATATTAATTGTGTAAATTTTCAAATCCTTCAATCCAGTGTATAAATTCATGTGCACAGTGCACAACCCCTTTAAGCTGTGTACAACGAGACAAAATCTTTGTGCAGGCTCTCTACAAAATTTTAAATATAGTGCACAAATTCAATGAGAAATTTTTGCACTATTACATTTTTCTATATATACAACTAAACTACTTACAATGATGTTTGCAAATTGATGCACCATGGAATCCAATATTTCATTTTTAATTTCTTTACAATCAAACAAACTTTCTTTCATTAAATCTAGGATACCCAATATGCTGGTCTATTGAGTATAAAACAAAATGTAGATATAAATAACCAACCAGATATCAACATTTTGAGATTATCATAAACTTACGTTATTATTTTTTTGATTTAGAGCTCCCGATTTTGATCAGAATTTAACTAAAATATTTTATTAAACATTATTACAGTTTCTTGGTCTAAATTAACAAGTTATTTTTATTTTTTCAACTAGTGATGACAAGTGGCAATAACCACCATTCTCTTTAATAAACTAGAGTTATGATAAGTGGTGATAACCACCATCATTTTTAATAAATGACACTTACCCACGACTAGCTCCATTCTCTTGTTTTCTTTTGGCATTCTTATGTTTTGTGTTAAAAAAGCGTGTCTTGATTAAACAATACTAATGTTATTATTATTGGCACTTTTTTTTTTTTAAAAAAACAATTTATATTTGACAGAGTTCAAGATGACAAACGTTTTATTTTCATTGATATATATAAATATTTTAATTGGAATCAAAATGCGGAGCAGAACTTTATAAGATTCTTATCAAGATAGTAAACGATTAGCAATTTGCTTTACGTAATCGTTATTAATATTAAATATATAATTACATGTCATGACTAACTTTCAGAAGAAACAATTCGATATGCAATGTTTGATTATCAGAGATTTTACAGGCATTGAACACTTTACACATTCTCTCCAACCAGCTACGCCCGATGATACAATGATGCAAACCAAATTTCAGGGGATGGCGCATGGCCCTGGAGTTTATTGAAATTGCATCAACATCCGCAAATCCTACTACCTAATCTAGCATCCCATACCAGAGAAGGTTGCCATTCTAGCCGAAAATTGCCTGGAACAATCCTACCTCTAGGGTGAGCAACCAAGATGCAACTCTGCAGCATTTTGAAGAGTTGTGATATTTAAACATCCAGATCCATCAAAATAATAAGAATCTGCAATTTTTTATTAATTAATTATTGAATCCAAGACTGCATCACTATGTCAATCAAACTATCAAGCTACTAGGTTTGTACATGATTTAAATTCTTTTGTGCTAATATAGAGTCCTATCCTTCTTTGCTTATATAATATGTTGATTCTCTTTTGTAAGTAGCATTTTACAAATCATGTTTTTAACCTTTCAATAATGATAATCATTATAATCAATTTGTGGCTTAGGCTCTCAAAATAATAGAAATCTTGGTTCTTGAAAAAAATTTTCCTAATAAAGGTTGTGCAGATCAATCATTTAACCATCTAAAGCTATATATACACTAACTAATATCATAATAACATTTGGATAAAAGCACGATCCATTTCACATTGTTTGAAACTATTTTGGAGTTAAATTTCTCATGCTCAAATGTGTTGAGATCAAAAAATAAATATACATACATAGTTATAGAAATAACAATACTTGGGTAGTTCAAATATTACTGCAATGATGCGTGGAATTAAATTATTCAGATAATAATAGTTTTTATTAAGAATAGTTATATTTTTGTATTATTAATTAAATGCAATATTAAAAATTGGCACAATGTGTATATCAATATATATATGTATTTCTTCCTCATAAAGTATTTACTACTAAGGTAGCAGATGGTGTAAGATCTAAAAAAAAAAAAATTGTGATTAATTACTCTTTAGGCGTCGGAAAACAAAACACTTTAAATTCACAAATAAAAATCACAAAACCTACTTAATTCTTTTAAAGATTTGGATCTTTCGCTACCGTCTAATTCTCGCCTAATGTTATGAACATGAATATATTGTATAAGAACATAAATATTTATTTATTATTTGAATATTCTCAAAAAAAAATAATTTTAATTACCTTGGAAAAGTTGTCATTAAATGAAACGGAAAAGCAATATGTTCACCAATAAATACATAGACCAATTCTAAAGCGTCAGTAGATTTAAATGTATGTGTGTTACGCGTACCATCTGGCATAATCAACTTTTGAAGAGAGAGAAAGAAAAAGCAACATTATTGTTATTATTATTATTATTATTATTATTATTATTATTATTTGAAAATTAAGAATTTTTTCCTATACTTACTTGTAATCTTGTTTCCGAATAGTCATTCGTTTTTGTTGTAGTTGTATTATTATTAGTATCTGCTGATAGAACATGTATTATAGATTCTGTTGATTTAATTTCATTATTATTATTATTATTATTATTATGATTATTATTATCATCATTTTCTTGATTTAGGTGAATTGATCTTTCAAATTCTCGCTAATAATTATAAATAATAATATAATATAAATTAGTTACTAAACTTAATATATATATTAATAAATAAGGAAATAGTAAATACATTAGCAGCTCTTTCCCTCTTATCAGCTTCAATTAGAGCTCTTATTTTTGCTCTAGCCAACTTTTCTTCTTTTTGTAACATTTGTCTTTGTGCTATGGCTTTCAACAATTCTGGCCTTTCTCCCGATAATGATGGGGTTTTTTCGTTTCTACTTTTAATCATCAATTCATGATCACCACCACTAATACTACTATTACTAGAGGTAATTATTTTTCCATAACCATCATTTGACTTATTGTTATTGTTTACACCTCTACCTTCGCATCTATCTTTATTTTTATTGTCGTTGTCATCGGGATGAACTAGCAACCTATCAAAAATTATAGAAAATGATAAATTTAATTAATTAGTTTGACGTCTATATCTTCGATTATTATTATTATTATTATTATTATTACATACCAGTCCATAGTTGGTTGTAAGCCTATACCATTTGTAGCTTTAATTGCTTTTTCCCTGTTTTTTTTTTTCGATTAATTAATTAATAAAGAATTAGTATCAGGAAAAAATTGATTTCAATTAATTTCATAATTTAATTTCTATTATTATTGATTGATTACTTACACCTTATTTGGTGGAAATCCCATATCAATTAAAGTGTCTTTATCAGATTTCGAAATCATAATTTTTTGTGTATGTTAGTTATTTAGAAATTTTTTTATTCTTTCTGAAAATTTATTATTATTGTTATTCTGTCATTATACAAATTATTCTTACCTATTTATACGACATATTTGTATGGAAGGTTGATGGTTTTTTTTGTTTAGTCGTTGGTTTGGTGTGATGGTATGATTTATGTATTATTATTATCGTATGATTCACAAAACGTACGATTTAGAAAATTGCGATATAACGATTTTTTGTTTCATCGCTACAATGAATCAAATGATTTTTCATGTACATTCATGATGTTTTTTTATTTATATTTTTAAAAAGAAAGGATATTTATTAACCGGATAACCTTTTTATTAAATTGGTATAATAAAAACAAATATTGTAATCATTCAAAAAATCTTATCAATAATTGATTGAATAATGTTAATACCAATTAGTAATGATACTGCTAATGTTAATAATATTAATGTTAATATTAATGTTAATAGTAATGTAAAAAGCTATTAAGCAACAAAATAACAGAGGAATGATATAGTTGTGAGTTTTTCTTATGACATTACCACCACGATAAATATAGATCGAATTGGTTTTTTTTAATTTAATGTATATTGTAAATCATCAACATAAATAAAAACTAATCAAAAAAAAAAAAAAAAATACGCTAAATTATACCATACATACACACAAATACCTCAAAAATGTCATTTCCTCAACTGTTTAAAAAATCTAAATTAGCATCATATGATCCTGCAGTACCACAAGCTTACAAAACCTTTGGACATTATAAAAGTCGTGGAGACTGGGGAATAAAACGTAGTTTACCAAGAGTTTCACATTCTGATATGGTAGTTATTGGTGCAATAGATACAACAGAACATCAAACAATATTTCACAGCGTTCAAGGTTTAGCGAAATTTACAAGGAGATGGAAAGAAAATTTTCCATTTTCAAAAATGGTTCAACCACTATCACAGTCGTCGTCACCATCATCGCCATCATCATTATCATCATTATCATCGTCATCATCATCATCTACACCATCTATCACTAACGATAATAGTAATAATAGTAATAGTAACAAACTATTGGACATTGGTAAATTGTCAGAGAAAAAATTTAAGAATTTTTTAAAAATAGCTGAAAATAAAAGAGATGAATGGCTGACAAAAGATCAAAAATTCAAAGATGAATTTGGTAAAAATCCCGTAGCTCAAGATTACCTAAGGTTTCTAAATCTAGATTATCAAAGTGAAAAAGAACCTATCAAAGGATTAACCTATTCTCATAATAATCCTGGTTCAAATATCATAGTACAAGGACGTATACTAAACAAAAGTTATTATGCAATTATTGCCGTTGGTGTTAGTGGTTTAGTGACACGTCTTCATAATTCTAAAAGCATGCGGTTGACACAGATTGATCGTAATAAATTGGAATCATTTTACGTGGAAAAAGCAGAATTTGATAAAAAAGGAATACCAAGAGTTATTTTAACAAGAGTACCACCGCTCAACATCATAAGCAATCTAAGTTTTTCAAGCGATCCATCATCATCTGATTTGTCATCATTTTTAGGTTCTGATAGATCAAGCGTCAACGGTAGGAAATATTCTTCAGAAGATAGACAAACACAGGAACAAATTTTGGTTAAACTTCAAGAGATAATTAAAGAATTTGAACCAACTAAAGTAGAAATGTCTGATCAACCTGGATTCCAGAAAAAATTTTTAACATTTAATAACAATTCACCTTCTAAAAATAGTAACAATAATAATAATAATAATAATAAATTATTTTTCGAAGACAATTCTCCTTCATCTGCTACTACTACTACCACTAAAAAAACTAACGAAGATGATGAAATACTCAGGCTATTGTCAGAATTTAAAAATGACGATGACGATGATGATATTATATAATATTATGGAGAATAATATAGATATTGTGATGACAGCATTATAAATTTTATGTATGATGTGTATGTATATATATAATTTTATATTTAGATCTTTCTAAATTAATTAATAAATAAATAAATTTCATTAATTTGAATTTAAGAAAAGACAATAGAGAATTAATTTATTGACAAAATTATTATATATATATTTATTATTGATTATAAAAAAATTTAAAAAAAATTACAAAAATAAATTAGTAAATTGATTCTATAATTTTCATCATCCATAAATTATCATCAAAGTCCACCGTAACACCACCGACCTAACTTTCGTTTATCTTTACTTTCTTTCTGACAACTTGGAAAACTTCATAATCAACTACATCAAACTTGCTTGATTTAAAAATATCCGATTCGTAATAAGTATATTTAGTAGAACAACCTTTATTTAGGCTGCTCATATTTGACATACACAAATCCTTGCCACCAAAACACGGACCTCTAACATCAGCACAAAATATTGCCATGCTTGAATTTTTAGGATTGATTCTACTAAGTTTTGAGTTTTCCAGTAAATCTTTTGATGACGGTAACAACCGAAAAATAAAACTTTTATTAGTCTCAATCCAATAACCAAAAAACCCACCAGTCCAGCCAACAGGGTTATAACCACCAATTATTTCACCAGTGATGGAATCTTTCATCACCACAACTGTTGCTCCTTTATTGTCACATAATTTATGAAAAGTTTTCGCAGTGAAATCATCGCGACTGCCACGTAATATTAATTTGAATTTGTGAGATAGTGGTCTACGATAAATTTGGTTTCTATTGGGAAGATTATCAATATTATCTATCCAATCCGAGATTAGTATAGCATGACTCATGTTAATGATTTTAGAATCAACCAAATTTTCTTCAAACAAATATTTTTCAAAAAATTTTTCCAAAAAATTTTCCAAATGTATTAATTGTTGAAATGATGATAACTCATTTCGATTAATGTTATCAAATCTAATATAAGCAAGACAATTTTTCAATGTTAACTCCAAAGCATTAAATTCGTTTTGTGACCAATTAGAACAAGAAGGAGAAACACTATTTAGAAAATCGGTAGCAGCAGTATCAGCGATGGTATTATTAAGTGATGGAGTATTATTTATACCCCATTGAATCAAATAATCCAATAAATTAATCTCGTTCATTCTCAAATCATCGCGTTTAATTATTTGAATGAGTGTTGATTCATGGATTGATTTAAAGGTTAAGGAGCTGAATAATTGATCTGGATTTTTACAAATATTGTTTAGACATAATTGTTGGATATTTTGACATGATTCTAATTGGAATACTGCGTGATGCATTAATTGAATCGGATTATTTTTTATCCAGTTGCTATGGTATTTTATAAAATAATTGATTACGAAGTTTTCAAGTTCTTGTAACATCAATTCATTTGCTGCCGCTAAGATGTCCAAGATAAAGGTTGCAGGTTGATTTTCAAGTGATATAGTACCCGAATAAATATAACTATTGATAACGGGTGGTGTGACAATAAGTGTAGTTTTAGTTTTAGTGGTGGAGTAAATTTTGTTACGTGATTTTGATTATCATCTATCCTAATCAATCAATCGATCGATCAATCAATTCGATCAATCAATCAATCAACCAACCAACCAATCATCAACTAACCTTAAAATTATTTGGAATACATCAGGTGAAATATTTGGTTTTTCAAATACCATACAATTTCTATCATTATCATCCAACTCCAATTTCCTCCATTTGGTTGATAGTGCAGAATAAAAATACGGAGATCTTGCACGTAAAATACATGAATGAGCCTTTATACAAGCGATGTTTGATGATTCACCGCCACCTACTTTAATAAGTACGTTGTAATCATTAGCATTTACAAGTAATTTTGCGAAATCTGTTACTAAAGATTTTGTAAGTGATTCTGGTGTAGTAGGCATTTTTTTTTTTTTAATTGATATTGATGAATTGAGAGAAATTTACAAAAAAAAAAATTTTTTTTAAAGATGACACTTGTTGTTTATTTATATATTTATAGCATTAACCATCAATTACCCCATAAAAATACGACAATACAATGATTATATAACAATAGAGATAATTAATAAAGCCACTACGAGAGAAAATATATTTTCATCCCCTAACGTTATTAATATAAATAGAATTAATATATATTAATTAGAAAATTTTTACCCTTCTCTTCTATATATAAAAACTTTGAAAACCCTCAAATAGAAATTTTTTATTCAGGGTTCGAATTTGTGGAGAACCATTTACTATTATTAAATAGAGTATTTGACTAATACGCTAATCCATAAATGACATCTAAAACTAACCACAATTAATTAAAGAATAAATTTTAATGTGAACTTACTATATAATGAATCGTACGATACAATTCATTATATATAAATTCTGCTCGATACAACGATTTTTAAATATAAATTCTCGATATAATCATATAGTGAAGTTTTACTTAATTGCATTAATATTTACATAATAAAAATTTGAATTTAGTAATTTGTCGCAAAAAATTTTTTTCGATGAAATTGAATTTAGTAATTTGTCGTATTATGCATGAGATTGAAAAAAATTCAAAAGTTATCATAGCGATTAGATTTAGTAGTGTCGCGAAAAATAAAGCAATTGAATGTATCACACGAAAAATAAATTTGGTAGTAATGTGTCGCGAAAAAAATAATTTTCTTGTATATAATTAATAAATGTCACCAAGAAAAGTTTTGACTTGGGACGAGGAAAAAAAACTTTGTAAATTTAATGGAAGAAACCCATCGTTCACATATTAATATAAAGAAAAGAACTTGGTCTAAAAATTCGGAATCGCAGAACCTGCTGTTTGCAACATTTTAAAAGATAATGATAAATCTTAATGATACCAACAGACAAAAAGATAAAGCTGCAAAGTATCCTAATCTTGAAATCAAGTACTTTCGGATAAAAGAGTAATTACAGGCGATATAATTCTTGTTAAAAAATTATTAGTCATGTATGACAAAAAAATTACTACAAAAAAGCTATTAGAAAGCAATTAAAATCCACATACATACCCAAACATACTGCTTCTATTTATTTTCATGAAATTATCTATATTATTTATTTTTAATCAATATAATGAGGTTTTTTCTCAACTTTCTTATATCGAGCGCCAACTGTATGATTAGAATGAATATTAATACGATTAATACACTACGGGTTAACCTAGAGTTCCGCAGCAAAATATTATATACTCGGCCGGGAAAAAATATTTTATGTACGTTAAACGATCAAATATCCATCGTCAAATGCCCACACATTGTCGTTTCGCACCTTTTTTCACCGTTATATTATAATAGAAAGGTGAATTGGTTTATTAAAAATGTTATGAATTTAATTTTAAAGTATGATATTATAATTAAGCAAAGAAGGCATTGTTTCCAAGATAAAAATGCCCTTCGTGACGAATTACATACGGGATGTTATCTAACATTAACTCAAGCTTTAAAAGTTACAGTTGCAGACACCTACTTTAATCATGTATGTAGCTTCTGGCTGACTCAATTTTGACCTCGATGTAGAAGATTTGCTAAAATCTTATGATGAGATGTTTGTGCACTTCTAGTTTCATTATATGGTTATTTTATGAGATACCTATGTTGCAAAATTAAGAACGAGTAATCTTATTGACCTGTATCTCCAGATATAGACTTTCAAGATTTGTGCCAGATATCGACCTTCAAGCATGTCGCAGGTGAGATCATCAAAGACTGTAAGGCTTATTGACCTACATTGTTGGTGCCGACCACCAAGGACTCGTTGAACCTATCGCTAGATATTGACGATCAAGCTTGTGGTTGACCTATGTCGCCAGATATAAACAACAACAGATCTGCTAAAGATTCTTGACTCTTTGATTTAGATCAAAAAGTTTGATTGTCCAAATATCGCCAGATGTAAATCATCAAAAGACTTTGTTGAAAATAACTTTTGAAATTTTAACATTCTCTTTTATAATAGATATCCGTCAAAACTTTTTTTTTAATGAAATTTATGCCTTTAGATTTTTTTTTTTTTTTGAAAGTATCGTTAAAACAACCTTTGATAGGATAAGTTTGGTTGGCAGCATAGCCTGTATTATCATAATATTTACAAAAACTCAAATACGTAACATCAAAGATTTTAGCATTCTTTTCTATATTACACATTTAATACTTTATAAATTCTGTATATAGAAACCAGATGGTGATAATGCAATTTCAAATATATCAAAGAAGTTAAAATACAAATTAAATGACGATTATATTATAAATTTCTAATCTTGGTATTGTAAAAATTCAAGAAATTGTTAATATTCCTCTCAAGAATTTGAGATCACACAAGATATTAATTAAACTATATTCTTTCGATTATTGACGTTCACTCACTCATGTGGACCTCAAGTGCTAAGAATATCTTTACAAGATGGAATTACTTGTCCAAAACCAGCACAAACTGTTGACAACTAGCTTAAGATGGATTACTTTTTTCTCTAGGTTTCGTATTGATACGCATTTATTTACACTTTGTTCTTCAAAATACTTTTATTAGTCATGCTTCCATGGCATATTTTCACAGTATAGTATATCTCTTCAAATAAAATTTGTTGAATGTATAAACAAATTAGTGTTATGACTAACCAAGAATTAATGAATAATGGGCTAATGTTGATTTGCTTGGAGGAGTAACTGGTTCAAGGAAAACTGTAATTGGCAAAGAAATAATGGAATATTAACATTGTCCAAAAAAGAATCAGCCAGTGACTACTACTATCTTTTATATCGATGATTGCCTTTATCCTAATCAAATTATCCTGCCAATATGGATTACAAATTAATGACCGCTACCATCAAAAGTATTTCAAGTGGAAAGGACACTCACTCGATCCACTGTGATTGAGAGAAAAAGAAATAAAAATAGCTTTGGACCGAAATCATTAGGAAGGAGTACGTTGAATTAATTAATTAAACAAGGTGGTAAAATTTATATTCTCGAAGAACCCATGCTTTACAAAGTAGGAACAAACCATTTATAATCAATACAAAAGAAATTTTATTATCCCTACAAAAAATTACGCAGATTTGGTTCTTAATAGTAATTTCAGAGATGAACTTAAAAATGTGGAAATGATTCTGTATTTCAAAGATAATTAGGAACTTGAAATTTCACTACTAAATTTGACCCCTGCAATTTTGTCTGTATGCCCCCATAATAATAATAATAAATAACAAACATAAAATGGTAATACCTTAAAATTTTTTAAACTAGGCTGTTGGAAAAAAAAAAAGAAAAAAATTTTTATTCGTTTTTTTTTAAAAAATTAAAAAGTACATATCAAAGAAGCTCATCGTTTTGTAAAAGGTGATAAAAATATAATTTTAGCGAGTAAAATTATTAATATTTTAAAGAAACATTATATTATTTATATATTTATATATTTATATATTAATCACTTAAATTTTATTCTTCTAGTAATCCTCATCTATTAAACACATACATACATACATACACATATACATACACACGCAATTTATAAAATATGGCTGGTGCTCGTGAAGAAGAAAGACAACAGTATGCGTGGATTATTTAAATATCGTTTATCGTTTAATTAATTTCCTAATAAGTTAGTTATATAATTAAAAATTTTTATTTTTCTTTAAAAAAAAAGCTTCAAGAAACAACAAAATGACCGACGTGATTATAACAATGCAAAAAGAAAAAATTCATTTGGTTAGTAATTTTTATTCATATTCCTAACAGAAAAATATCAAATATTTGACAATTTTACAATATTTTCCCGAATTACATACAGCTGGTAATAAAAATAACAATAACAATAACAATAATAATAACAACAACAACAATAAAGACCTTCATAATACAACAACAACTACTTCAGGTACAGTACCACCTACACCAATTACACCAACATTATCCGCACCTATTGTATCTTCTACAAACAACCCCAACAACAACATCATTAATAACAACAATAACATCATGATGGGAACTACATCATCAGCGTTATCATATTCATCTGCTATAGGATCAGCATCTTCTACATTACATCATCACCCACATCCTCATCATCTTAATCATCATCCGCCTCTTCCTCACCACCCGCACCCACATAATCACCATTTGAGATCTGTGCATGAACATGTTCCCGTTAATAATTTCAATGCTCAAGAAGTTTCGGATTTTTTAAATAATAGTATGTATCGAATTTTTTTATTCTTTGGGGAAAAGAATTTTATTTATGGTGGCGATACAGTGTTTAATTAACACATAAAATGACGATGGTGATGATAGGTTGGATTGAAGCAATGGGAAAATTACGTGATAATACTATTCCAGACTCTGGTAAGAATATTTTTCAGAGAGGTAAAATAATAATCATAGTAATAATAACAAATACAAATAATTAGCAAGATCCTGATGTTTTTAGCAACAATTATTCATATTCATCTTTTTTTTTTATTTTTTATAATTTTATTAGAAAAACCTGAACTATATAAATCCACAGAAAATGCATGGGGTAGTAAAAGCGGACCTGTATGGGGACAACGAGGTTTTTTTTTTTCCAACAAATCATTATTATTATATCTACATATAGCAAATACTAATAAATATATATACTAACAACATAATAAAAACCACAGCGCATTTGATGGCTAATGGAAAAGATTTCTTTAATGAATTAAGAAAATCTTCTTCAACAATTGTTGTTCAGCAACAACAGTCACTTCTTCAACAGCAACAACCTTCAAATAATGTTCAATCAACCAAGTAAAAAAAATATAAATATAATAATATATGAATATATATAAAATACTAAAAAAAAATATTTGAAAATTAATTTAAAAAACAAAAAAAAAAAGTTAATCGAGTGTATTTTTTTTGTAATATATAAATTAAATTATTTATATGTATGCATCAAAAAATAATATATATATGTTAATATTATCAAGTGGAAAAAGAAGAGTACAACAACTACCATTAAAATCCACTGCATCCAAGTCATCTACTACTACTACTACTACTACTGCATCTACAACTCCTTCAACATCATCATCTGCATCTACTACTACTACGTCTACATCTAGTAGACCTTCTACGCCATCATCACCTACATCATTATCATCATCCACATCGTCATTATCATTGACAACATTGTCGTCATCTACAGTTACTACAACTGCTGCAACAACCACAACAGCTCCTTCATCACCTACTACACCTACTACACCCAGTTCACCAACTTCTAATAATAACAATAATAATAGTAATAATAATAATAATAATCAAAGAAGATCGAAATATTATTCCAGAAACCGTAAAAGTGGTGGTGTTTCATCAAGTCAGCCAAAGAAAAATAATATGGACATCTAATATCATATATAATATATTATGGTTTATTAATGTTTGATGGCTTATTATATATGAACACTTTCTTTGTTTTCAAAATTTGATTCTAATCCTGATTGTTATTTTTTCACCTTTAATATATATCTCTTAATATTACACATACATATAAATCCAAAGCTTTAATTTTAATTTTTTTATTATTGTAAAAGTATTAATTAAAAACTTGTTCTAAACATTTTTATCATAATAATTATTATTCATTTATAATTATATTAATTAATCTTTATATAATCATAGTAATTATATAGTATAATAATAATTTAATAATACTAATAATAATATATATTAATAATTATTATAATAACAATATAGAAACCACATATATATATTAGAGATTATATATCTATATATTATTTATATACACAAAAATAAATAAAATTAATCAATTTTTATTTATTAGCATCACACAACTACTAAGGCCGTTCAAATTTGTTTGTTTATCCTCTCCCCAAAATTTAAAGAACACGGTGCATTAGTTTCTCTTTTTGATGTAATGAAAATACGGCTACCGACTGCAAACTAGTTTTATTTAAATTTGGTTTAGAGTATTTCAGTTTTGTTAAAACTATAAATAAATTGAAATGTGACACGTAAATAAAAGGAATTATTGTTACAGATAAAGCAAAGATGATACTAACAAAAACAGAACATTATTCAAGGATAAGTGAATAGAAACTTAACTTGGTTCTCTTTGCAGGTAGAAGTCGATCCATGGCACTTTTAATTTTTGGATGCTTGTTGGACAGGTCCTCCTCGCTTGTATAAGGCCTCATTGAAATAATATTTGCATTATGGTGATATTACCAGCACCTGTGAGATTATTTTGATCACATCCCATCCAGAGAAGTTAGGATTAATGTCATTGGTAATAGCAAGCATGGCATGTGTTGAAAAGACTGGACCAAAATACGCTGTAAAATTTCCTTTTGAGACAAGCAAAAATCATCATCAAGCTTTGTGACATCATCATCAAATGGTTGTGTTGTAAAGAGGGGGTGTTATAAGATGATAGTCAGCAAAGAGATCGCTGGAATTATAAAGACCCACAAGATTCTTGTTAATTTCCTGATAAAATTCTGTTGACTGTAATTGTCATGTGTTGACAGATAGTTTGTTTTGGAATGCTTCAATGAGGTGTTTGTTATCGTTACAAATGTTGCTAACAAGATCAATGAATCTGCAAGTCTTGTTGATGTACCATTAATAATCAAACAATCGCTTTTCATCCAATCAATGGACTTGTCATCCTTGTCTGTCAAGTTTGTGCATGGAAATTGATTATGGGCCTGTCTAACAGAAAGCTCTTTCAACTTTACAACAATGCCCAATTTTTCTGTGTTCCATATACACCATGGTGCAAATCTCCCAGAGTTGTTGTTTGATAGTTACGTTGTATATGCAAATTATGTGCGGAATGCCACATAGTAGTATGCCACAAACTTCACCCATTCACTTCAACCAATGTTCTCTTTCACGCTAATTAATGTCTTTTCTAGCATTGTTGTTGGTTCCATTATTTTTAAAATATCATTATAAAGGCAGAGAAAAAAGGTTGCAATATCATGAGGATGCTGCTGAGAATGATATGTGAGTCACGCTCCAGGTTTTCAACAGTAGAAGAGGAATCATTTGGGACCAGTAGTTGATATCTGCTGACAGCAATTCCATCAATGCAATGATATAGAAGTTCTCAAGCTAAAACTATATTTTGCTGAACAGTATTATGTATATTGTAGTGATTTTAAAAATATTGTTGAATTACTGATCATCAAAGCTAGCAAAGAAACTATGCAGAGTACACCTCTAAGAGATACTGTAGTGCACGAGGTAACCCTCCTGTACTAAGGCTCCGAACGAATCGAATCGAATCGAATCGAATTTGAGAGTGATTCGATTCAAACCGGATTCTTAAAATTTTTTTAACGTCATATTAAATTTATATTTTTAATTTGATAATTTAAATTTATATTACATAGTGAATCTCAATTGGTGTGCCTCCATTTAATGAATACTAATGGATTGAGGTTTAAGAATGGTTTAATGATAATAAAATTCTTCTTGATATGATATTTATTCGAATTTTTAATAATAATAATAACGGATTTCTTTGAGTAAAAAAGTAACGATTTACAGTTGTACAATTCATTAATATTAAATCTAAAATAAATAAGTACTAATACTAATATTACTGATGCTTCTTCAACTTCTTCAATTTCTTCAACAAGAGATGCAATTATTGCTCCAGGTAAAAATTTTTTTTTGAATTTTACAATATTTATACTATATAAATAAAAAATATTTTTTGTAAATAAAATTATAAAATATACATTAAAATAAAGATTTTTCATTTATTATATATAGTGTATTTGATTCAAATCATGGATTCAAATCAGTTATTATTATAGATTCAGTTTGAATCAAATCAAATCAGTTCAAATCAAATTATATATTCGAATCTGTTCGAATCGAATCGAATCAAAGTACAATTCGAATCGTTTCGAATCGGTTCAAATTTCATTGATTCGTTCGGAGCCTTAGTGATAAATTATAATGTGATACAATATAAAGATTTTTATTTTGTATGATAAAATATATTTTTAAAAAATAAATGAAATAAATGAAAAATAAACTATTTATGATTTGCATACTTATTCAATATTAAAAAAGCTATCTAGTGTGGATTGTTGTTGTGAGTTAAAATCAATTTTTTTGAATTTTTCTTTTAAGGCTTTTCAATAATTTAAAATCGCCCTCATTTAATTCTGATTGTTTGTTGGTCAATGTAAATTTCTAACGTTTTTATTGCTGACAAGGCTTCTTTATTTGTAACAGGTGGAAGTTCTTCGATTATTTCTTCCTGGCTTTCATATCAAATTTTGCAAATCATTGAAGCTCTCTTACATTCAATAAATTTAAAATTGATGACATATTTCAATTTCGTTGGAATTAACATCATAATCAGGTAAGATACCAGTTTTTTTTCAGCAGTTAACTATAGTTTGACTGGTAACTTTTTTCCAAGCTTTTGCTGTAAATTTAATTGCATGTTTTAATTGAAATTTTTTCATATTCTTGACCATTTCTCTCTTCTTCATAATCACCAATTTTTTTTTGCAAGAAAAGTTTTTTGTAGTTCACATTGAAGCTGCTAGTTATCCCGGCATCACATTGTTGTAAAAATGTTGTTATGTTTGGTGATAAGAAGTAAACTCTTACATTAGCTAAATTTGTTGAATTCAGAAATAGAATGAGTGGGAGTATTGTGACAATAAGCGCGTTCAAATTATTAATATAATTGAGTGTGATACTCAATTTCTTAATTTGGTAATGATTACCTCAGATCATGATCGTCGGCCGTTATAGACAACATATAAAACATATGAGAGAAAAAATCAATTAATTAATTTAATGCCAAGTTCAAGTTCATGTTGTAAACTTATATATCTAGCAATATCATTATCTAATATTCTGCTTGAATGATATGCTAATGGATGTGGCTTTTGTATTTGTTGTGAATCATTATTATTTGAATTGTTTGTAGTAAAATCATAGTTTCATCTTCGATTTTATGGGCTTTTGTTAAATAATCATGAGCAAGACCATTAAGTTCATCAATAGTTGGTCTTTTAGATGGGTCAACATCCCAACATTTTTGCATCATTTTTGCATATTCTTCTGGCATATTTGATAAAATTGGTGGCCTTAAACCTTGGTAGCAACCATCATCAAAAGTTGCAGCCAGTATCCTTAGTATTATATGGGGCATACTGCAACAAAACCAGACAAAGTGAATATGACAAGATCAAAACTTAGCAACCATCAACGTAATAGTAGTAATGTGATTATTATTACTATTATTATTCATCTTTTATTTACTTTAACTACTTTCCCTGTTGCAGGAGTCACATGAACACTATATATTAAAAATATTTTATACTTTATTTTATTATTAATTTAGCATTTATTACATTTATTATTAATTTAGCATTTATTACATTTATTATATATTGCATTCTATATATTAACAATAAATTTCATTAACATATATCAACTCAAATATTATTTGCCATTGATAAACTAAGAATACAAGAAAACTAATTGAATTTTTGCTTATTCGATTACATTCATTGTTGTTGTTTGTCTTTGAGAATTTTTCTCTTCTTGATATCTTTTGGTATTGGAATTGTTTCTGTCATGCATATGTCATCATCACTTGAATCTAAATTATTTGCATTCAAGCAACTTTTAATAGAACTTACAGTGTCTTTAATCTCATCCTAAATAAAATGACAGTAATATGAACTCATATAGAATTAGAAGATAAATAAAGAGTATTTACTGCAAAGGTCCAACAAATTCTTAATGTGTGGATCAGTTGACATATATCTTCGATTTCATGAGGAATCACACATTCTCCAATTCAGGGTTGACAAATGTGTGGTCCATTGATGGTCTATTGGTGGTCCATTGGGTCCATTAGTGTAACACTTTAACCATATTTAGTATTTTATTAATGGCAATGGACCAGTCCAAAATCAATCTGTTCTCAATGGACCAGTCAATTTGCCAACCCTGGTTTAATCGTATCACATTTGTTGCAATTGTTATAAAAAATTTGTGTTTAATTCTAAAATAAACCAAATTACTTATTTATTCATATATGCATAATAAAATTATAAATATAGTAATTAGATATACCATAATTAATTTCCCTATTCTTTTTGTTAAGATCCTTGTAAGATGAAGCCAAAAAGGATAAAAAGTTATAGGCAGGTCCATTAAAAACTTTCCAAAAATTAACATGAACTAAATAACACTTTGATTCCTAAATATAAACAGACATATGTACATAAAATTATATTAATAGTTTGTTTAAAATGTAGTAATTAATATTTGGATAATCAGATAGAAATATAAGCATCTAACATATTATGCCTTTATCCTGATGCAATTACAAAAATGTCATTGCTGGCATATCATCAAAATACTATCATTGATATCTCAATGACAATGATGCAGTCACTTTTTGACAGTCTTGTTTATCATCACATTTTCAACAAACAAAATAAATTCATATAAAATACTTACATCATATAATTTTGACAAGTCCTTATTGTTGTTGTTTTCCTTAATTGATTCAATTAAGTTTTTAAATTCTTTAAATTCTTGTATTTTATTGTTTGTCATCTCAAAACCAACAGACAATTTCCAAATATAATAATTGGTGGGTGTCCATATTTCGATACCATATTTTTTTATAAAATCCTAAGTTTTTGTAATTTCATGGATAAATATTAATGATATTAATTATATTTTTAATAATTATAAATGAAGGAATTAATAACATTGTTTATGAAAGCATTATTTACTGTTTTCCACTGCTTGGTAAAAAGGATCAATATCTGTTCCCCATAACCACCAATCTTTATATATAAACTAAAGTGACAACAAGTGGTAATAACCACCACCATTCTTAAAACACTTACCCTCTTTCAGTTATTTCATTCTCTCTGCTTCTTTTGTTTTTATTATGTTTAGGGTTTGTATTCATGAATATCATAAGGGGATTTTTTGCTGTTTTAATAGTGTGTAACCCCTTAATGATATTCATGAATAAATAAAAAAATTTTTTTTAAAGAAAAAAAGTAGAAGTTTGTGATTTGATCAACGCATACACATTAATTATTTATCCTATTGGTTTTTTTTTTGGTAGGACAGACTAGAGATGTGCGATGCGCATAATAGATTAGATAAATCTGTGTTACACACCAAAAATTTTAAATGCCACCAGCTAATCCCATTTGGATTCATTTCAATAAGCTTGGTCAAGTATCAGGCTTTCAGCAACCTTGCGCACAATGCAAATATTGTAATTATGAAATAAATGCTGCTGTTGGTAAATGTGTTGCACATTTTAAAATTTGTTCAAGAGTAAGTATAACAACTCTCCAA
>CAJVPN010000257.1:0-34727 GCA_910592215.1 Entrophospora candida
TATTAATATTTAACAATTAATTATTTAAATGTTTATTTTGTTGAAAAAAATATACATTGATAGTGTACATTTTCTGTACTTAACATCCATGTGACCCTAAGTCTGGACAAAAGATCCCTTTCTATAAGTTTGGCTGGTATATCTCAAAGGCGTCTCCTGCCTTGTCAGTGGCATGCCTGCTCACCAACAACCCTACCCCATTTAAATAACAAATTCAGTTGGACAAATAAAAATTAAAGAAACAGAAAATTTGGGAATGATTAATTTATACAAAACATACCAAACAAAATCCGATCCATTTTATTTTACTAACATCAGAGCCCAAATGCAATTTCAGGGCCGCCAACCCTGCTCTGAATTGCAACCTCCTGTGCTTGAAACGAG
Organism: Entrophospora candida; assembly: GCA_910592215.1. NCBI lineage: Eukaryota > Fungi > Glomeromycota > Glomeromycetes > Entrophosporales > Entrophosporaceae > Entrophospora > Entrophospora candida. The sequence goes on from CAJVPN010000257.1 coordinate 385, forward strand.
TTGCAGATTCTCTTGATATTCCTCTAGAGTTTGTGACCTGGTCACAGTGCCATCCTTAGAGGTAGGATCGTCGCAGGAAACTTTCGGCTAACATGTCAGCCTTCTCTAGTCTGGGAAAGATTATCAAAAGCGTCCTTGACGATTGATGCAGTCTTGATGCATTCCAGGACCATGGGCCCCTCCCCTGGAATTCGGTTGCATCATTGTATCATTGAGCGAAACTTGGTCAGATTAGCCTTGTGTACACGAGGAAGATGTGAGAATAACTGTAAAGTGTTCAAGGTAGCGTGCGTGCTTCAACGCTTGCTATTTTCCGATAATCAAACATTGCATATTTGAATTGTTTCTTCTGAAACAGTCAATGCTGCCTTGACGTCTTGTAGTTAAATTATAGTAATATTAATATTATTATTACGATTACGCAAAGCAAAATATTATCAATGAAAATCTTGTAATTACCCAGCGAGTTCTGTTCTGCATTTTGATTTCAATGAAATATCAATGCAAATTAAAAAAAAGTACCTCTGGTTAGTTATTAACACTTCGTCTTTAGAAGACTCATCTGTCAAAAAATAAATTGTTTTCCAAAAAAAAAAAAAAAAATCAATCAATTCGCGTCTGTCCTACCAAAAAAAAAAACCAATAATTAATGTGTTACACGAGCATAGTGGAAAGTTTGTTGTTACACGAAATGTCATACAGAACTCATTGCTCCTGAAACTTTACCAGTATATAGTTGTTACCTCTCTAAATTGGAGATCAAGTTCAGATCCAATTCAAACCCAGTTTATCACTTTTTATTGCCAGAATGTTTGCCGTGTATTGTAAAGCTACTTTGCACAATATAAAAAATTAGTGTGACATTTCAAATTTCCACTATGCTTGTTACACGTCGATCAAAAAACTCTTTATTTATTATTTCTTTTAAAAATCAATGCCTAAAGAAACCAGCAAAAGAGGCAAATTAAATAATCGAGCTAGCGGAAGTGGGTAAGTGTTTTAAGGATGGTGGTGGTGGCTGTCGCCACTCGTCGTCATTTTAGTTTATAAAAAAAAATGAAATTAATTAAAATTTTTCATTACTTTTTAGCCAAGAACGGATATTAATTGATATTACAAATCAAGAAAATAATCGTATTGTTCCAACTCATATTCAAAAATTTAATCAGGAGCTATCTAAATTAGTAATTATGCGATTTGTTTTACCTGAGAAATTTTTATTTATTGATCAATAAGAAATACCCTTTACATTCATTATTCAGGATAATTATACAAAAGATAAAGATGTTAATAGTTTATACGTAAAAGTTCTCACTTTTTTCGAAGAAATTGGGCGAAGGTACAACCTGGAAAGTGTTGCAGATGACTTTTCGTGCCTGTCCTTCGTTATCGACTTTCATGACCCATATGGAAAACTAGACAGTCTTTATCGAAAATACTTTGGAATCAATTATAAGGACATAGAAATATATCAATCATGTGACATTTTTCATGTAAATAAACATTTAGATAAGTACATTAAAGAATCAATCGAAAAAGACCTATTGGCTATTCCTGATGATTATGGGGGTTTGGATGAAATTTACTTTGAGTTGGCTGGTAAAATAATCGAAAATTTGTAAGTTATCTTGCACTTTTGATTAGGATCAATAATTATTGTAATTCATTTATTTAAATATTTCCAGAAAGATCCTGAATAAAAAAACTCATTTCAAAACAAAGAAAGATACATTAATGGATGAAGGGACATGGACGAAATTGACAATTGATGCCTTCTTTTATTCGATGATTAAATTTTTTGATGATAATTTGGTCATTTGTTGGTATGATAAATATTAATAATAATATTGTGTACATGATTGATTCACCTTATTCAATAAGTATCATTATTTTTATATAGGGGTGAAAGTATTAACAAAACTACAAAAGGTGCAGATTTAACACTAGATTATGATACAATAAAAATCAATACTAAAAGCACCAAAAATCAACAAGGAAAAAAACCAGAAATCACTGTGTATTGGAGAGACGAACATTTTGAAACAACAGTATGCTTAGTAGAGGCGAGTTTTGGTCCTTTTGCAGAACCTGACATGATAAAACAAGAAGGAGATAGACGTAAACTAATTAATTGCATTAGAAGATCTTCAGAAACAATGTGGAATTATTTTGTGGAAAAGTGTAATAAATATGTCAATAAAGAGCAAATAGATCAAATAAAGAACATACAAAGGCCTTTGATTCATTTATATGGTATGAATCTTTACCAATAAATAATTCAATAACTTTTAATTTATTGATTAATTATTCATAATTTATTTTTTTTGTTAGATACAAGCATTTGTGTACTATATTATGACGAATCATACTTTCCAATAGGAAGGATTAGACTACATCGAGAAATAAAAATTCCATATAATACATTGGAAGTTAATGTTGTCAAGGAATTCATTTGTTTAATACTTTTAATTTTTAAAAATATTCAAGATTCTAATAAGTTATTTAAGTCAGTGATGGAAAACATTGGTAAAAATCAGATGCATGGGAAGAGAACAGATCCAATTTCTTCTTTAACTTCTCATTATCCTTCAAAGGGATCATCTCCTAGGCAATCTAAAAAACAAAGGACAACAAAATGATAATAAGTGTGATATATAATAAAAAAATTAATTTGATTTATTAAATGATGCGGATGGTTTTAACTTGATAACAATATTTGATTAAAACATAAATAAATATTATATTTTTATATAGGGGTACCAGTAACAAAATCAAAATCTAACTTAGTTTGCAATCTACCACACTTTAATAGTTACCATTTAAGATAACAAATGGGACATTATAAAACTGTTAATTATGATCCCTGAAATCTTTGATATGCAAATGTTCACTTTGTCTTGTTTTGTTGCAGTCTGCCCCATATATAAATAATTATTAGTAAATATTATTGTGGGACTAGTGAAAGGATCACTTTCCCTGGTACAGCAGAAATTACACGAACATTTCCAATAAAATGTAAGGAGCAATCTTTTCTTCTTCAAAATGTACTATAATTCTTGGGTTCCATGTAGATCTGATGTAAATGAATTTCATATTATTATTTAATATAAGGATAGTTCTATATATCACTTAACAAATGGGATATTATAAAACTAATTGTGATGATAATAACTAAATTTTGATCCCCGAAATTCTTGGTAATACCAATATTCACTTTGTCTGGTTTTGTTGCAAGCATGCCCCATATACCATGTGGAAATTCTTTAGAAACGGATCTTTCCCAAAAAGGTAATCTCATATGATCTTCATAGTTAATCAGAACATCATTATAAAAAAGTTTTTTTAACAAATTTATTATATAATATAATGAATGATAATAAATATTTACAAAAAATTAAAAAATAAAATAAAAAATAAAAATTTTTAATTAATCAATTAATAATGATTATATTATTATTATTTATTTATCTAATTAATTAAAAGAAAAATTGCCACCACAGCCAAATCACAATTACAATCAATTATGAAAGATTTGAATTTTACGCACAATTTTTTTTTTTAAATTAATTTTTTTTTATCCAAATATTATTATATTTATGTTTAAAAAAAATTTTTAAAATCATTAATTATATAATCCATCATCTTCTTATCTTAATTAATTCTCCAGTTTGCGTGTGGAACGTGTGAAAGTAATAATGGTGAATATGATTGTTGTAGATGTCCAGTCTGTGGATTTATTTGATTATGTTGTTGTTGTGGTGGTGGTTGTTGTTGTGGTGGTGGTTGTGGTTGTGGTTGTTGAGGTATAGATACACTAACAGGAACACCATTTGTCATATGTAATCTTTGAATTTTTGGAAGCCACTGGGCCGGTGATGGCCGTCTACCATAAGCATCAGAGTGATTCATCGTCACACCAGCAGATCCTAATGAAATGCCATTTTGTGCTATAGTTCGAGCATCACCATTCAAACGTGCTGCGCGAAGATCAATGTTCATACGTGGATCACGACCAACAACATTTGTTGACAAATTATTGCTACCAATGATAATACTACCATTACTACTACCATTATTATTATTATTATTATTATTATTATTATTATTATTACTATTATTATTATTATTGTTATTATTTGGATTGTGATTATTAGGATTATTATTACTATTAAGGTTATTATTAATGTTGTTATTATTATTTATATTATTACTATTGTTGTGGTTATGGTTATGATGGTGGTGGTGATGATGGTGGATTGAACTATCTTCATTAGAAGTACGTATGAATTTTTGTGCAATTTGTTTATCCTTTAAAAATTTTTTTGTAGCACTAAGATTAAAGAAATCTTCATCTTTTAGCCAATTCCATCGGTTTATACTTATAACATATAAATAAATATATAATGTGTGTAAAAGAAGTAATAAAATTAATAAGTTCAGCTTTTTTGACAAAAATTTTTTTTACTTTATAAACAAAAGCCATTAAATTATTAATCATACCTTTCAGTCACATCATCCATTTCATTTCCAAATGGCTCCTCTTCACTGAAAATTTCATCCATTTCATCCATATCATAAGCAAACTTTGATGATATTGGTGTTTTTTCTGATGTTGATGATGGATTAAGCAATTTATTATAGGAAGAAAAATCCAAGCGATCAAAAACATGGTAATTTCGACCCCCACGCCCAACCCGATTTCTAAAAGCTGAAGAAACAACATTTTTAGAACGATACGGCGACTTTGTATCGTTCAATGTCCTAAACAGGCTCGATGCAGCTGATTTTCGTATGGGTAAATATGGATACTTTTTTAAAATAAAAATAAAATAAAAAAATTGAATATTTACAGGTGCGGAGATAAATAAAATAATACAATAAAAATTGAAATTGTCAAAGAATTCAGAATAAAGAGTAGTGCATACATCTGTTATATCAGTGCGTTGATAATCTTCTTTATATATTTTGTTTCCTATTTTTGATCGTGATATGCTAAAAATTTTATAATTTTTATTAATATAAAATAATAGTAATAATAATAGCAATAACAATAATATCAATGTGTCCATACCTGGATGAATCGATATTTGTAGTTGATGATTTTCGACTCTTCTATTTAATCATAAAGATTATTGAATAATAGATAAACAAGATTAAAAAAAAACTATTGTTATTTAATTTTCTATTTAATTGATTAATTACCCTTATAACGTCAGTAGTTTCACTTTTGATGCCCAATTTCTTTCTCATTGCTCTTACAGAACATTCCTTTTCAAAAATCTTACGTTCAAGGTCAACCTTTTGTTTCTTTGTTTTCTCTCTAAACTTTACATTCAAAATTATGACTCTGCCGTGGTTTATATCACGCCTTATCATCCTTAATTTATCGAAAGATGCATTTTCACTACGGCGAGTTTTCCTTATTGGTTTAAGTTCACGACGGCGGAAACATGTCCAGGGATGTTCTTCCTCTTCTTTACCCTCTTGTGTCTAATAGATAAATAACATACATATATATATATATTAAAATTTATTTTTGTCTCGCCGAAAAAAAAAATAAATTAACTAATTAAAAAAAAAGTAAAGGAAATACCTTAATCTTAAACATTAATGGACCAGGTTTTCTATAACGCATCATTCGTGCATTACGTTTATTTTTCCAATATAGGTAAACCACTTGAGCGACATCTTTGAAAGCCAGCAGTTTTTCTGGTAAACATTCTTCGCAATCTTCCCAAGTAGGTAGTTGTTTTTTTGCCTAATAAAATATATTAATTAATACATTAGACGAAAAGATAATAATTAACACAACTTCCAAATAAATACTAGTGATAAATGATCACATACCAATAATTGAATTTTATTATTTGCTATATCTTCAAAATGTTGCATTATTTCTTCAAATGTGTCCTCGGATAAAGAATCATCATGCTTTTCATTATATTCATTAAACCAAGCATCATCTTGTTCGTCCATACAATAAAAGCACCCTATACATTCTTCTATAGGTAATGAAAATCGGATATATGTTGAAGGTTTTGACCATTTGTGATTCTTGTATAATTCGGAATAATAGGATATTCGTTTATTGGATGAAGGTACCGGAATAGCACCAGAACTTGTTGGTAAGTTGCCTCGGTCAATTTCGGAAGCACGTTCTGCTAACGCTTTTATTAAATGTATTTCCTACATTAGCAAAATATTAAAATAAAATAAATGATTTGCAATTAAAATTTCCCGAAAGATTATTAATATTGATTGAAGACTGTTTGTTGAATGAGCCATGTGATGACATAATCGGCAAAAATTACCGCAGCAAAAATAAGTAAAAAAAATAAAGGTAATTCTTATATAATGTATATATATATTATTTACAAGTTTTTTTAAATTGGTTCGCTAAATGTAAAGGACGATTTTACATATTTATATTTTATAGAATTGTTAATTTTCCCAACATACCTCCTCCTCTTCCTTTTCTACCCCTGTCTCTATTTCTAACCCTGCTCTACTTATAGGTATTAAATCTTCTTCATTTATTTCACCAGGTGTATAAATTCGAAGAGTTTTTTTAGTGTCAATCTTACGGTTACGAAATGACTTGCGGTTGATAGTACTGTTTGGATGAAACGTCATGTTATAGGAGTGTGGCGCAGTGGCAGGATGAGGGAATTTAAGAGAAGCCGAGGTTGTTGTTTTAACTTTGTTTTATGGTTAAGTATATAGTTTATAACGTAAATATTACTAATATTATAATATTTTTTTATAAATTTTTATATAAAAGTATTAATAATAAATTTTTGAAGAGCTTTATTTTTTTTTAATTTTTAATTTTTTTTTGTATTATTATTCTTTTTTTTTTTACTTCGGCTGATAATATAGCCTATGAAAATTTATTATTAATAAATAATGGTAATTATTTTTGTTTCTCCCTTGGTTTTTTTTACTTGGTAGAATTTTGTTTGTCGTTGGTTGGGGCAAGATAAACCAAGAAAAAAGGGTAATGTTTGAAGCACCCTAAATTGTGATGAGTCATAAAAAAATTTTTTTAAAATAAAAAAAAATAAAATAAAATCATTACTAACAATTTAATAAAGTTGTAATTACCGTATTAGTATTATTAAATAATGCCACGTGATACCTATTATCTATTTATTTCGGGATGCTTTTTTTTTTGTACAATGCAAAAAAAAAATTTTTTTTTGTATTCTATGATTAACATATGGCGATCTTTTTTTTAAAGATGTTTGCTGCGCGATTTGTTGGTAATCTTTTTCCTGTTTAATATTAATCTACATTGAAATTTTTAAATCCTTGGAAACTGGTAAAACAATCTTCGAGCTTTTACAAAGAAAATGATGAATCATCTATTGTAATATTTCCAACCTAGATTTAACATCAAAATACTGCTACATTCATAACGAGCAACCAAGAAATAAATGTATATTTGAATATTATTTGGGTACGTCAATCTTAAGATATAACATTTGTGCAGGAATCTCGCTCATTCAATTCTACCATTTGATTACCAAGTCATTGATGTAAGTTAGTGTACATCATATGAATTAATCTTATTGATCGTTTGATTGACCTCCAAGCTAATTTTGATATTGAGTTTCTCGAACAGATTATTGTTTGGTAATAGTAAACTAGATCTTTTCATAATTTGATTTTGAAAAAAATTTTGTTTCAAAAAAAGTAAAAAGAAAATGATGAATCATGAGAAATTTATTGGTTTTTTAAGTTACCCTCAAAATAGTATGTCTAGACTTTGAGCCCCATAATTTTCTTGTAAGTCCTATTTTTAATTATTAGGGAGAAACAACAAATAAAAGTTAATTCACACAAAAATAAATTTGTGATAAAGGAATTGAATTGAGTGTAACGAATAATTTGAAATGTGTATCAAATCATTTGCACAAACATAAACATGACAATGTTAAAATGTTTACCTCGTAAAATTTTTGGTGGGCGAAAGAATTTTATGGAAGAGCTTCTACACCAATTTTCAAGAAATAGGGTTAGGTGTTTATCGTATATTAACATTAATATAATAGATAGCATTCCCAAATTCAATTTTTTGTATACATGAATAACAAATTTGTAGCAGTTGTATGACATTTTGGTGATTTGGTGTGAATGAATATTGTAAGGTGAATATTATGAACGATATTAAGAAGATTGAGAAAGATGGATGTCAATAAAAAATTATTATTTCTTGAATCCATTTTGTGGATATATATATATATATATACTATATACACAAAGGTAAGATTTAACCATCCAAATCAAAATAGACCTTCTTTACCAACAAACGCTTAATCCTGATGCAATTACCAAAGGCAAATTCGTAGTTAATAAATATAATATAAAAGCATTGATTTGTTATATTATATATACACATATATATTTAAATAAGACAAAATAATCACCAGACCAATACTTTTCATTAATAAAATTCTATCCTTTCCCTTTCAATACGTTTGAAACAGCAGTATAGATAGTGAACATGAGCATTCTAACATTTTAGTTTGTAATTTTTATTGGGAAAAAAAAATTGCAATAATTAAATGTCGATCAACAAAAATTCATATAAATAATAATGACGTCATCAAACAATCTACCTTTTTATTGAAAAATTAAAACGAATCTTTAATTTCGGCTTCCTCCATTTTTTTCAAGAAAAATAATGTGCCCCTCCCCATTATGAACAGTGAGGAACAATTATCCACCACGTCCTTTTCCCATCAACAGCAGTCTTTTTCTTCTTCTTCTAATAATAATAATACTAGTATTTCAAACACATCAAAAATAAAACCTGCTACTGCAACTATTATTGATTCTATTTCCTCTGCAGCTAAAAACTCAAGCACTCCTACAAATATTTATTACAACATCAAAAAAGTTCCTAGCTCTTCAATTACAAGATCTTCGTTGTCGGTCCCATCCTCTACCTCATTCTCCTCATCCTTGTCCAACTTTCTTCTTCAATTTAGATCCCGTACTAATCTTACTATTATTGTAAAAGCCCAAATTTCTTTTTTACTGTCGAGGATTTCCGTTGAGAATTACGCTCAATCTGTAACAGAGCTTAACACTGTAAGCCATATATACATTTACACATATACACAATTATATTTATTTTTAAATAATTAATAAAAAAGTTTTTCCTTCTTTTTCTTTTTGATAATTTGATTTACAACGCATATAATAATTTTCTAGTTATCAAGATACAACGGACAGGACACCTATTTTTATTTATTAAGACAATTAGTAATAGTAATCAATACTTTACCCAGAAAAAATAATAATATTGAGATACTAAAACATCTTTTAACTGAAAAAATCGAAGAAATTTCTATTGATCCGTTACTTTTAAATATATTTCGTGAAGTATTAAATTCTATTGATAACAAAAGCTTGTTTAAAGATTTTAATTTGGATAGCCTTTTGGGTAGCAAGGGAATCAATCTTCCGTTTGCTCTTTCCACGACTACAACGTGAGTAAATTTATATAATATATTATTTTATTTTTATTTATTTATTTATCGCGAAAATAATTGTCTCTAAATTTTCTTTCTATTAAATTTTTTTTTAGTCAAAAATATCAAACCATAATGAGTAATGATGATAATATTGATCAAAATAATAACTTAACTTTACCAAAGATTTTGTTAGATTTGGGAAGTAAATGTTGTAGTACTGTTAACTCATTCAATGAAGTGTTGGCTAAATTAGGTGTTCATTCATCTGCATCTGGTGAAATCATTAAAGAGGTTGATGTTGCTCATGCACTTGGTGTTATGACTCTTACAACTGCTAATCTTGAAGATGATAGTAGTAACATTGCCTGGAATCAATCAAACGATCTTTTCGATAATAATAATTCAAATTGGAATGTGGAAATATTTGTTTCGTCTTTATCCGAACTGGTTAGTATTGATTACCTTCTTAAATAATTGCCACATTTATATAGAGAGAAAAATGTTAATTTAATATTTTTCTCTTTAATTTAAATTATTTATTTATTATCATCATTAGCAACCTCATCTAGATTGGGTAAAAGTTATAAAACAATTAGACTACCCCGAGTTTACTATTAAAGATACAAAGGGAGTTCAACTAATTTTAACTGCTTTTAGAAAAGCAGCCAAGGTAACTAATTATTACATACACAAATATATGTACATAGACATAATTATAATTATTAAAATTTTTTCATATAAAAATATTTAGGATCAGCAAAAATTTCCAATTCATTTATTTTGGGGCAGTTGGAGCAACCTTAAAGGACAATTTAGTTTTTTACATCAACTTATACAACTTTCACCAGATGCTTTCAATATTAATGATTATCCTGTTCAAAAAGTTTTAACTATTGATGATTTTCCTAATTCTCCCACAAATTCAAAATCATTGTCTGAAATGTTGACATCCTGTCCATGGAATTCACTTGAATTAATTGAAACGTTAATAAAAATGGCTGATACTGATTTATTTGAAGATGTTAGGGTCACTTTTGAACTATCCATTAAGCAAGCTCCAGAATTAATATGTTTAGGTCTAGTTCAAATTCAGGTATATATGTGTTTATATTTATAAACAATTTCTTTTTACTATTTGCATTATCACCAAAGGATAATTTATAACAGTAATAATAATAAAATAATAATAATAATTTAATAATCATCGTTGTTGTTGTCTATTATTATCTATTAGAGACCATGGAATTCTTTACATATAGAATTTGTTAATAGATTATTATCAACATTTTTGACAGGTCATCTTAATTCAACATTGGTGTTATCTCGTATATGGAATATTGACAACAATATTTTTATTGAAAGTTGTCTTGAAATGTACAAAAAAGATCCTTTCACTATTACAAGACTATTAGATGTATCACAAGAATTAAAGGTTAACTCTTATTATAATTATTATTAAAATTTTTTAATTTAGACCATATATATTTATATTTATAGTTATTTGTTTGTTTACTTGCTTTCTTATATAGGTATTAAATTCATTGCTAGAAGTTCAATATTTCTTGTTTACCATTGATTTAGCAGCTCTTGCATCTAGAAGAGAATATCTAAACTTGGAAAAATGGCTTCAAGAAAAAATAAATGAACACGGTGAAGCATTTGTTCATGATTGTATGGAGTTTCTTAAACAAAAGATTACACTAGAAGTTACTCATGAAACGAATGGTAATGATCAAGCTGTTCGCTTAGCAGATGAAGTTGTTCTTAAATTTTTACGAGTTATCTCCAATAGGTAAGAAATTTAATAATAAATATTTTTATTAGATAATATTTAAAATTTTATCAATTATACTTAGTATAAAATATATATATGTTTGTTTCCTTTTTAAAGTAACATGACTCCAGAAAATGAAGAGTACTTTAAAGAAATTCGTAAAACATTAGCACAAATATATCCATCTCTTAGTATTATTCCACTTGATGGTAGTATTCCTCCTCCATTAGAACAATCTTTTCCTGCTGAAATTGAAGAGATCGCCAATCTATATTTTGAAAAAGTTTATCGTCAAGAAATAGAAATTGAAGATATGATTAAAGATTTGCAAAGATTAAAAAATTCTCAGAACTCTCGAGAATCTGAAATTTTCTCTTGTATGATACACAATCTATTTGATGAGTATCAATTTTTACCAAAATACCCCCAAAGAGAATTGAACCTAACTAGTATCATTTTTGGATCTCTCATTAAATATCAACTTGTAGGATATGTGGCACTTGGTGTTGCTCTACGATATATACTAAGTGCCCTTAAGAATCCTGTAGATTCTAAATTTTACATTTTTGGAATTCAAGCATTAATGCAATTTCAATCAAGACTTCTTGAATGGCCACAATACTGTTCACATCTTTTACAAATTCCACAATTACAACAATCTCATCCAGATATTATTCAATATGTTAAGTCAGCTCTTGCTGCAAATGCTGACAATAACAACATTGATGACAACAACAATAACATTGATATTGAGGCACTAAATATCGTTAATAACAACAACAACAACAACAGCAACAACAACACTAATAGTGACAATAATAATAACAACAACAACAACAACAACAACAACAACGGCAGCAACAATGATAACAATAACATTACTTCTAGCCCCACTAATCTAAGTAATATTGGTAGTAGTAGTAGTATTATTAGTTTTGAACAGCAACCTATAAAATTTCTTAACAATAGTATAATTAATGATTCTATGAATAACCCTGAACAATCAAATAGAATAATTGAAAAACCAATTTTTACGGCATTAACTTTGGATACACTTTTAGCAGCTGACAAAGCTGATTACGAAATTCCAAGCGAAGCAGTTCAAGATAAAATCCTTTTTATTATTAATAATGTTGCTCAAAGTAATTTTGAAACTAAAGTTGCCGAAATGAAAGAAATTCTCAAAGAATCACATTATAGATGGTTTGCTAATTATTTGGTTGTTAAGAGGGCCAGTATCGAATTAAATTATCATCAACTTTACCACCAATTTCTTGATGCTCTTGAAATACCAGAACTTTATCATCATATTTTGCATGAAACTTTTTCAAATATTAAGGTTCTATTGAATTCTGAAAAAACAGTCCATTCTTCATCTGAAAGGTCTTTATTAAAAAATCTTGGATCATGGCTTGGTGGTTTGACACTTGCCAGGAACAAACCTATCAGGCATAAAAATATAGCATTCAAGGTATTTTTAATAATAAAATGATATCATTATCATTATAATTCATTTTAACAAAAATTATTGATATATATTTAATTAAAAATTATTAGGAATTGCTAATACAAGGTTATGATAGTAGTAGGTTGATAGTAGCAATTCCATTCGTTTGTAAAGTTCTTGAACAAGCAGGAAAAAGTAAAGTTTTTAAACCGCCAAATCCATGGTTGATGGCAATTATTAAACTCTTGGTGGAATTGTATCACAATGCTGAATTAAAACTAAATTTGAAATTTGAAGTTGAAGTTTTGTGCAAGAGTTTGAATATTGAGCTCAAAGATATCAATCCAACAACTATTCTCAAAGATCGACCTCCCAAGGAATCTGCTGTTTTACAATCAGAAAGACCCCTAGCAGAATGGCCTACAAATAACTCTGTTAAGATTGAACATCAAATACCTAGACCACCAAGCGTTACACTCACACCTAACCCACCATCCTCATTACCTTTGAATGGTAAGTATTAAATACACTTCATGTTATATTTATGTATTTTTATATATTTTATTTATAACGATACAATTATTCTTTTAAAGACGATGTTATTCCAAATATTTCTCAGTATATTACATTCAACCCTACATTATCTATATTTGTTAATCAACCAACATTGAGGAAAATTGTTTATTTGGCTATTGATAGAGCGATTAGAGAAGTAAGTTTTATAAATTTACATAAAAAACCATTGTTTTAATTTTGATTTAAAATTTATAATAAATATTTTTTGAAATATAAAAGATTATTGCTCCTGTAGTTGAACGATCTGTTACTATTGCAGGCATTTCTACTCGTGAATTGATATTTAAGGATTTTGCTATGGAACCAAATGAAGAAAAAATGCGTAATGCTGCTCATTTAATGGTACAAAATTTGGCAGGAAGCTTAGCCTTAGTTACATGTAAAGAACCCCTTAAAATCAGTATGGCAACGCATTTAAGGACTTTATTTTTGCAACATGGTTTTAGTGAGGTAGAATTATATTACTTATTTGTATTTTTTAAAACAATTAAATTTTTTATTTTATGTACATAATTATTCAATTTAATTTAAAAAATTTTCAACAGCAAAATAACATTGAACAAGCAATTTTAATTTTGGTTTCTGATAACCTTGAGTTGGCATGTTCAGTTATTGAAAAAGCAGCAATGGATAAAGCGGTGCCTGAGATTGATGAAGCATTATCAACAACATTTAGTAATCGTAAGAAACATAGAGAGGTGGTTATTATTTTATTTTATTGTTTGTCTGTTTATATGGGCATTTGATATTGAATAATCGAAATTATTGATATTCACACAAAAAGTTTTTTTCCCAGAGAACTGGTCAATCATATTATGACATGTATCCTGGTGTTTCAAGATATGCTAATAATCTACCTGATCCTTTACGTTTAAAACCTAATGGTTTGCAGCCACAACAATTACGTGTATATGAGGACTTTTCAAGAATCCTGCGTTTCAATCCAATATATGGTAAACAAATCTATTCAATGTATAATAACAATTTAAAAAACCCCCAAAACCCCAATAACTTTATTTTCATATTTATTTTTGAATATAGATGAACGTGTACCTAGACTGAATATGTCTAGACAAGATTTTCAAATTAATAATCCATATACTATGCCGGAAATGCCTTATGATTCTGCAGCAGCAATTTCACAAGTCCCAATGCATATTACTTTTGAAAAGTTTATGGTAATTAACTTTTTTTTTTCTAATAAATATATATAACTAACAACATTAATATGTATTTATATATTTATTCCTCTTCCTAGCAATATCTTTCTGAATTAGATAAATTAGTCAACAAAACACCACAAGCTTCTTGGGCTGCTTTACCACCTAATCATGAAATATGCATCTTGGTCAAAGAAATACCAATCTTAGCAACTCAAACCTATAACCGTGATGAAACAGCTCTGATGTTCTCACAAAAAGTCGTACAACTTTTATACAAGAATGATTCTAATTTTTCTCGAGAAGTTTATGTTATTTTACTTGAGAAACTCTGTGAAATTTCTGTTAAAGTTTTCAAAGAAGTTACAGCATGGTTGTTATATTCTGATGACGAAGTATGTATATATGTATGGTGATTTGATATTTATTATTTTTAAAAAAAAATTAATCAATAATTGCATTATTTGTGTAGCGCAAATTCATTGTGCCTGTGGTTGTTTCTTTGATCAAAGCTGGTCTTATTAACGTTGCTGATCAAGATTTACAGCTTGCCAAATTAATTGAAAATGGAAGGTCTGTTGTCATAGACTTTACGACAAAATTAATTCATGAATGTGTTCTCAAAGATCAACCTTGCGCTACTCGTAATGATTTTATATATTCATTGGATGCTTTAACCCGACTTGCTCAAAGGGGTAAAGCAACTGAAGTGTAAGTAATAGATTATAATTATTATATATATATAAATTTCTTATTAATCAAATTTATACATTATTTTACAAGTGTTAAACAAATATTGGATGATTTATACCCTCCTCGTATTGTTAGAAATAATATTGTAATTAATGATGTTAATGATGTTGATGATGTGGAATTGCGTGATCAACTGGCACATCTCTTTACAGAATGGATCAGAGTTTATCAGGATCCATCTTCGGGTGAAAAGACTTATACTAGCTTTATTCAGGTAAAGATGCACATTATGTTGTATTTTTTTAAATATTCATTTGATATTTTTTAAAGAAAAACTTTTAATCATATTCCTCCTTGTTTTCATCATCACCATCATTATCATAGAAGCTACAACAGCAAAGTGTATTAAAAGGGGAAGAAATATCTTCAATGTTCTTTAGAGTTTGTACTGAAATTAGTATAGATATTTACCTAAGACAAAGATCATCTCACCAAAATACACCTGCTGTAGCTTATCAAGCAATTGATGCCTTTTCTAAACTTATTGTTCTTTTGGTGAAATATCACACAGACACTGAGGGTATTGATGATAATGTCGCAAAAATTTCTTACCTGACAAAAATATTATCAATAATTATACTGATTTTAGCACAAGCACATGAACAACGTAGCCAACAATTTAATCAAAAACCATTTTTCCGATTGTTCTCAAGTTTATTAAACGATTTAAATTATTATGAACAACAATTTCAATCAATTTATTTTCAAATACTTATAGCTTTAAGGTTTGTCTCTTGTTTTTTATTTTTATTTTTATTTTTTTATAAATATTCACTAAAAATATTTACTTTAATTACAAAACAAACTATTACAATAACAGCAACAATACTTTTCATACTTTACAACCCTCTTTTTTCCCTGGATTCACCTTTGCATGGTTTTCATTGATCTCACATCGACTATTCATGCCGAAATTATTATTAGCAGAAAATCAAAAGGTTGGCTTTTAATTTCTTATATATTGAACTTGGTTGAAATTACATTAAAAATTATTAATAAATGAATTTTATTTAATTGATTATTCAGGGATGGTCTACTTTCCATAATTTACTCCTATGCTTGTTTAAATTTCTGGTTCCATTTCTTCAAAATGTTGAGATGAGAGACACCACACGTTTATTATACAAAGGAACATTACGTGTTTTACTTGTTTTGTTGCATGATTTCCCAGAATTTCTTTCTGGTTATCACTTGAGCTTTTGTGATGTGATTCCATCAACATGTATTCAATTAAGAAATCTTATATTAAGTGCCTTCCCACGTACTATGAGATTGCCGGATCCTTTTACACCAAACCTTAAAGTAGATCTATTGCCAGAAATATCACAACCACCAATAATTTTATCAGATTACTCTTCGGCTTTAATAACACATGGGCTTAAAGATGATGTTGATGAGTATTTAAAATTACGTTCACCAATTAGCTTTTCAATGGAATTGCATGATAAATTATTATTGGATCCTAGCCAACAAGATACAGCTCTTATTGTTTCCAAGTATAATATACCACTCCTCAATGCTCTTGTTCTTTATGTTGGCATTAAAGATGTTTATGATAATTTTCAAGGAACTTTAATTACAACAAGCCCGTCTATGGATATTTATAAACAATTAGTGGCTGATCTTGATCCAGAAGGTTGGTTATCTAATTTATATGAATATTATAAATTAAAACAGTTTCTGATTTATAAAACAATTGATTTTATCAGGCCGTTATTATTTTTTGAGTGCCATTGCAAATCAACTTCGATATCCCAATAGTCATACACACTACTTTAGTTGTGTTTTGTTATATATTTTTGCAGAAGGCAAACAAGAGGGAATCAAAGAACAGGTGACAAGGTATAATCTACAAGAATTTTTTGATTTATTGGTTAATTAATTATTTTGCTTAAAAAGACCTTCCTTATAATTTTATTTATTTTATTTTGTTATTCATGTCAGAGTTTTATTGGAAAGATTGATTGTGAACAGACCACATCCATGGGGGCTTTTAATTACTTTTATAGAATTGATCAAAAATCCTTTGTATAATTTCTGGAGCCATGCATTTACAAGATGTGCAGCAGACATAGAACGTTTATTTGAAAGTGTTAGCAGGTAATCAATTATTTTACAAAATTTCACTTTTATATACACATAACATTACATTAATTTTAATTATTATTGTTTTTTATAAGGTCTATAAACCAAGTATAGTAATTGTAGATTGTAGATTTCTTAATCTCTTATTTCTCTATTATTTTTAAATCTTAATTAAAACATTCACTAAAATTACACTTATATAATTGTACAGAATTAATATTTCTCCTTTTTTATTTTTTTCTTTCTTTTATTTTTTACTTTATTCTTTACTTTATTTAGATGTTTCACATTGTTACTATTTAAGTATATAGAAAATTTTCTATTTGTATGCTATTTATGTGTGATTGACAATAAATTATTCTATTTTCAATTAATATACCATCATTATCACCGTTACTACAAAATAATAAATTTAAATCATGGCAGGAGCTACAGGTTCTCATGGTTTTCCTGTGCCTGGTAGAGGATATGTGTTTGCTAGTAAACTACTTGGTGGATTTGCTGCATTTTGTATGTATTTTATTTTCACAACCAAATGTGACATGCACATTTTTAATAAAATAGTTTTTAATATATATATATATATATTGTTATAGGGATTTTATATCGTGGAAAGCAAGATTTTCCGGTGTTATTGGTATGTTAGTAAAAATTAAGTTATTAATTTTTTAATTATTAATATTATTAATAAAAATTATGATTATTTAGGGATTAAAACATCCTTGGGAAGCTCATGGTCATCATCATGGTCATTCACCAATAAAAGACTCAACTTTATTGAATGAAGAAAAGAGTTAAAAGATTATCAAATTTAATTATTTAATATTATCCTTATTATTGTTTTCAGTGTCATCATTCTTGTTTCATCAACAAGTAAATGGACCAGTTATACAAATAAAATAGATTATTTCATAATTAAGGTAGTTTTCTTTCCCGTTATACATTCTTTTCATTTTTTAATTAATATATTATTTTAATAATAAAAGACACAACAAGGGATTCGTTATTGTTGCTGTTTAGTCAGGCCTTTAAAATCAAAAAATGCATCTCAATGTAGTAAATCAGATAGAAAAATTATTATGTGTAGTTTGAAAATGAATTTATGCCAGAAATTTTTAATGTAGTAAGTAACTTATTACAAAAATTCCAATTTAAATAAATAAATAATGAATTGATTAAATACAATATCCCACTGTAGAATGAGATAGAGAAAAATCTAAGGCGCTGTTATAATTCGAATAGTATTGGTATTTCCAAGTCCTGAAAAAAGATAAATTAAAAATAATGGTAATAAAATATAATTTTCAAAAATGGAGAAAAAATCATTAATTATGTACCTCCTTTCCAGCCTTGAATTGCAACAACACAATCACCACTTTTAAGCATACTGATAAAAAAGAAATTAATAGAATATAATAAAAAAGTAATTAATTAAATCTATTTTTTTTTGCAATAAAAGTTTAAGTTATACAAAATACTTACTTAAATTCAATAGCTTGTTGTATTCCCCAACTAATTCGACTTTCCACATCATCTTGCCAATTGCAATCATCACTATCATTTCCAAAATGATAAATGAAAGGATAACAACCTCTAGAAAGATGAAGTTGTCTAGCAGTTTTTTCATCCCTGGTCACAGTAATAATAGGACAACGAGGTCGGTATTTTGAAATATATCTGGCAGTGTTTCCCGATGTTGATAAGACAAGTATACATCCAGCACTTTGTTCATGTGCTGCAGATACAGCTGCTGAAGCTATAGTTTCTGTAGTTTGAGTTGGTAAAGGTGTAATAGCACGTAATTCATTATAAAGTGGTGGGTAACATATTACTGACTCTGCAATGAGACATGTTTCATGCATCATCTTTACTAAATAAATTTAAAGGGCAGTTTGTTTTAATACAATTTCTAGTCTTGATAATTTTTAATGGATTCTTATATATTAAATTAAAGAATAATG
Source organism: Entrophospora candida (assembly GCA_910592215.1). Classification (NCBI taxonomy): domain Eukaryota; kingdom Fungi; phylum Glomeromycota; class Glomeromycetes; order Entrophosporales; family Entrophosporaceae; genus Entrophospora; species Entrophospora candida. The sequence continues at coordinate 19,623 of CAJVPN010000257.1, forward strand.
CGCAAACCTGCTTCAATTGGATAATATCCTTTGGCAGTTTCACCAGATAACATAACACAATCAGCTCCATCAAGTACAGCATTTGCAACATCACTGACCTCTGCTCGTGTTGGCCTTGGGTTGAACTATATTACAAGATTTTATTAAGAATAAATAAATAGTATATATATTAACAAATTTATATTATTTGTTCAATCTATATATTAAAAATTCATTTTTTTAAAAAACTTCTTACTGTCATCGATTCAAGCATTTGAGTAGCACTAAAAAATATTTGTAAAATTATCAAAGGATTATTTAAGATATTCAAATGTAAAATGGTAATATGGATAAATGTATGGATAAATAAGGTTTCCGTACCAAATAACTGGCTTTCCAGCAATGTTACATTTTGCAATTATCATTTTTTGAGCAACAAATACATGCGAAGCAGGTATTTCTATGCCAAGGTCACCACGAGCAACCATGATGCCATCTGCTTCTTTAAGGATTTCATCAAAATTATCAACACCTTGTTGATTTTCAATTTTGGCAATAATTTTAATATTAGAGCCCTTTTCACCCAATATGCTTTTTATTTGAATAATATCTTGAGCACGTCGAATGAAAGATGCAAAAATTATATCTACATCATTTTCTACTCCAAAAAGTAAGTCATTCTTATCCTTCTCTGAAACAGCTGGTAAATCAACATTTGTGTTGGGAAGATTTACACCTTTTTTACTACAAAGTTTTCCATCATTGACTGCATGAACTCTGACGTGATCATCATGAATTTCAAGAACCTTGAATGATAAGATACCATCATCCACATAAATATATTTACCCACTTCAATAACTTTAGTGATGTTTTTATAATCAATATACATCACATCTGAATCACAACATTCTGCATATTTTTCATCTGTGCTGAAAGTCATTTCATGACCTGCTGTGATATCAATCTATTAAACATATATGGAAGAAATTTTGAATTCTGAAGTTATTTGATAAGTATTTACAGACATAAATGCATTAAAGTATACCTCCACATTATCACGCATCAAGCCAGTCCTAATTTCAGGACCTTTCTGTTAATTACAGTCATATAACATTTGTTGAGTTTATTTATTAAATATATAAACAAATAGATAAACTTGTGAAAATTATTTAAATCAATTTACCGTATCTAAAGCAATAGCAACAGGTGTTCCATAATTCACTAGAAAATTGATTTTAGAATTTAAAATATAAACAATTTATTACATAGTATATGTGATTGTATTTCAAATCAAATGACATCTTACACTTATAACCTTCACGAGTATTTTCTATTACAGATTTATGGTACTAATCATTACAAAAGTTGCATATATTTATTAAAATATAAAGGATCTTTAAAAAAAAACCTATACAATTTGTATTTTTTTTCACCTCATAAGAACCATGTGAAAAATTCATTCTGACAATGTTCATACCAGCATTTCGTAATTTAGATAACATTTCAACACTATTGGTTTTTGGCCCTTTAAAATAAAATATTTATTTACTTTGTTATTAATGATTAACAAAATAACCAACGAAAAAGTTTACTACCTATAGTGCAAATGATAGATGTTTTACGAGAGTTTTTCACTGGCTTATTAACGACTAGAGAAGAAACCCATTCTAAATTAGTTTTTATAATTTCGTAAGGCATTTCAAAATTATTTTTAAAGATTTTCAAAAGAGTATAAAGAAAATATTTATCATTTATTTATTATTATTATTGTTATAGAATAAAATACAATAGAATAGATAGATAAAAAAAGATAAATATAACAAGATATCTATTTTATATCTGCAATACTGATAATACTTAATTAGTAATAGTAAATTTCGTAAAAATAAATACAAAAAAATATTGCATCACATGTATCCTTCTTTATTGGGATGTGGGATTACTGATATCAATGGTTCAGTTCAACCAATATATTAAAATTCTTGTGTAAATATTTCTTCTACTAATTAGGAGTCACTGTAAAAATTATTTACTAAAGGCTTAACGTGATTTGTTACTGTTTTACCAACACTACCAAATAAAACATTTGGAATTAAGGTAACGCGTAAATGGAATTTGATATGTCAAAAAAAAAATTTATTTCATACAAAACTTCAATATGTTTTATCAATAAAGTTTCTAGAGATCTCAAAAAAAAGTTTCTCATTACATATAAAATTATTTATGGCCACTAAATACTCGGTTTAAGTTAGTTACTCTATACTCTGTATAAAAATTTTGTACTTGAGGCAATCAATTTTGTGCGTTATACAATATTTGAGATGATAAAAAATCCTCAGATACAAAACTGCAAGTTTTCCTTGGAAGAGAAAATATTTTTCATCATATGAAAAAATTGGGAATATATATATACTTGAGAAGAATGTAGGTGTCTAGAATATTAAACCATAAGCATAAAGATAATAATAGTAGTAATGAAATAATAATTCTCAAAACACAAACATTCAAAATTTCCAACTTTGTTGAAGATTATAATAAATATGATATAACTTTGATACTTCGATTCAATATTTAAATTTAATCAAAACCAGGAAATAATCAAAATTAAAAAAAGTTGATCGGGAAAATATTGTTAAATTAATTTCAAATAAAGGAAATTAAACTATTTTTAAACTTTTTTTTAAAACTCCGAAGCTGCTCCAAAACTCCTAAACTGTTCAAAGGGGTGGTAAAAGACTTGGTTTAAAGATGAAAGAAATGTTCTTGGCTGGTAAATAAAGAAAAATTTCACCTGATGATATGTTCAAATGCATGCTGAAAATAATGAAATAGTAACCTTTTTTCAGGAATATGTTTTCTGAGATTTGTTTTATAACTGAAAAGGAAAAAGTACTAAGTATATAGTTAGTGCAAGTCACTTAGCCGCTGGACACAACGAAATTCTTCGGTCACGTGCCTTCAGAGTCCCGTATCACGCAAAAATTTAGCCAACAATTGTTGTTAAAGAGCAATGATTTAATTGTTACGCGACTATTATTATAAATATGGTTTTAGGGAAAAATTCGCAGTTTTATTATGAAAGGTCAACTTTAGTATATATTATTATTATCATCATTTGTGACTCAGATGTGATCCCACAATATAAATGAACAATAAATTTATTTGAACTTACTTGAAAATAGGGTTGAAAAGTTTCACTAATATTAGCTTTCTTAACAAATGTAATAACCATTTTCTTTTGTTGCATTACTTAATTCATTGCATTGCTGAAAAATGGACAATGTGCTGATATTATAGATGCATCTTCTTTAATGTTTGGTTTTGCACCAATATATATTTTTACAACAACCTTTCATTTTCATTAAAATATTTTTCACATTTTAGGATAAAAAAATGTGAATGGCCAATCATGTTACAGTTAAATTTAATTATGCAGGTCAAAATAAAGGTTTTAAAAGTGTATAATACAGTAATATAGTAACTAAACTTTGATTTTATAACAAAAAATATGAATGCAAGTCATATCATTTATACTGTATGTAAAGCATGATTAAATGGTGTCAAGTTTTGGTTGAAAAAGCCAATAATGGGCAAAAAAGTCAATAATTTTATCATTTTGTTTGTTTTATTCGAATAAACATTCAATGTAATTCAAATACTCAAATTCATAATGAATAAATAAATAATTCTTATTCAAATAGAAACCCTACTATAACTAATTGCTGGTAGAAAAAAAAAATTATTATCACTACAAATTGACTGGATAAAGAAAAGAAACAATTACTTCTGATACTACTGATACTACTACTATCACTACAAGGGCAAATAGAACTGATAAAAGTTATTTAATTGGATTGGATGGTGCATATACTATTACTATTACTATTACTATTACTATTACTATTACTATTACTATTACTATTACTATTACTATTACTATTATTATCTATCAGTCATTATTAATTGACAAATTCAAATAAAATGAATAATATAAAAATTTCACGAAATTAAATTATAAGTATTTCTGGAGTGTTCTACATAATAAAAAAGTAAATAAAGTCACTTTGTAGTTTAGGTCCTTGCAATTATGAGATTTAATGTTTTTTGTATTATTATTCTAGAACTTTTTTAATTAAAATTCTACAGTATTTTCAAAATAAAATTTATTGAATTACATAAAATGATTGTGTTATAAAAATAATAAATAATATAAATTTACTCCCGTTATAATGGTACTCACTATTTATCCCATTATACTAGTATAGTGACATGATTTTTTTTATAATTATTATTATAGAATTTATTCCGTTATAGTGACACTTATTATAATGACATATTAATATCAATATAATGGGAGAACCGGTCAAAATCATTCTGATCATTTTGAAAAAAAAACATCAAGAAATTAAAACTTATGCCAGGATCAAAATTGGCCAGCATCGCGGAAAATTCTGGTAACACTTCCGTATAATGCTGGTCAATTTTGGCCCCAGTGTAAGTTTTAATTCATTATTGTCAATAGGTACTTCTGGTCGTTTTTTATATACTTCAATAAGTCCTTCAATAAGTTTATCATCATCAGGAACTTCATAAATTTTTTCTTTTTCTAGATTATTTAAAAACTCTTCAATTGGCATTCTATCATATAGGTTAAGAGTTGTAAGCACCCGAGTAAGCTTGAAACTTAATTACAAATATAGATGAAAAATAATTAATGTAACACGATAAAATTAGTTGCGCATTGATCACGTGAAATTCATGGGTGTGTTATTTAGAGAGGATGGTTTTATATGAATCAGAATGGGATTTGGAAAAGACCGTGCAGTGTATTTATGGGTTGCATTTATCTCTTAAGCTCTGAGGTTGGGAATGAGACATGGGTGTACTTATAGAGGGTTCACTGTAACCGTAATTAGTTTTGTCACCCATAATTGACTTTGTCACTTGTAATTAGTTTCATCACCCATAATTAATTACGTTTTTAAAGAGGGAAAGTGGTAATTAATTATGATAATCACATATTGTGTATTAATAGTAATTAGACAATTACCATCCCATGTTAATGGAATGCTTGTTACAATAAGAATTCAAAAAAACCAATTAAATTAGCATTGAATTATATACCAATTTATCAAAAATATATCCATCAGGACATGAGTTTAGTAAACATGAAATTCAAATGTAGCTTAAATCAATTGGTTGTAAAACTATAACTCCTTTATAAATACACAAGTACTATGTTATTTATTAATAAGCTTGGAGTTTGGACTAGAGTTGAAATCAAATGATAAAGCTGTATTTAGCCCTTCTGCTGATTATTTAACACATATGGCCAACTCTTGTCAGTTAATTACAATAATTTAGCACTTGTCAACTAAATGGTTTATGAATTTACTGCCTTTTTCTTGCTTCAGAAAACCTGTAAATACACTCAATAATATAGGATAACTGCAAACAAATGAAGATGGCCCATTTACAAAATTCAAAGGCTTTAATTAAGTTCTTTTTATTCACTTATGGCCGATTTATTTCAGTTGTTTATACTTATTTGGCTGATTGCAAGCTTGCATTGGTTTGTCTACAAAACAATTTAAAAAGCTTGTTTAACAGCCTTACATTTGCAACAATGATTTTATTACAATAACAATGACAGTACTTCCAATTAACCTTCACTAAAGCAAATAATTTTTACTGATCATTGTTAAAACCCATTAGTTACATGATGTTTACTAGTCATTAACACTCCCTAGTTAGTCCTAACTTAACAAATAAAATGTGGCTTTTACCAAAGCTTGCTGTTGTTGTCTTTTTACCAAAGCACTTTGCTTCAAACAGAAAATAAAATAAAGTTTATTACAATTTTTAAGGATTTATTTTTAAAAAGATAATGATTTTACAGAGATTTTGTTTTAAAGTGGTATTTGTCCTCCCCATTTGTTCAAATGAGGACCCAAACAAAGTTATCTTCTTCTCCCACTTTTTCAAGTGAAGACCCAAGGTTCATTCATTATCATTAAGTTGGTTAAATGTCCAATAAAAATTTTTTATTAGTTATTCACATTTTTGTCTCCCCTCACTAGTAATAATTTATCAAGCTAACATACTCAATGTATATAAAATAATTAAACTATAACTAATGAAAACATATGAAAATATATAAAAAAAAACAATAATAATCTAACACTGTATTTATTGTTATTTTTTTTTATCAATTATTTGAAAAACTTCTAATTCATCAAATCTACTGCCATGTGTTATATTGATGTTACTATAACTTGATGTTGTGCTAAAAATAGTACCCTCAGTTTGAAACAAAATATCATTACAACCAAAATGAGCTAATTGTAAAGGATTACAGTAAATTGCATACTCATAATAATTATTAATAACATAACCAAATTGTGCAGTATTAATACTATTTCTATTACTTATATTAAATGTAAAACTTTCAGTTGTATTTTTAAATACATTATCTCCATTCCAATCAAGTGGATTATAACCACCAACTATTTGCTCTGAATTTTGTATTTTGCCAACTACAAGAGTTTTATTGATATTATCACATTTTTGATGAAATGTAGTTACATTTAAACCATCTCTGTTACTATGATATAGAAGTTTGAATTCATATTTGACTTCCCTGGATGAGATATATGGTGGACCTTTTCTATCAATCAAACTTGCAAAAAGCAAAGTAAGCTTTTGATTAATTGTCAATGATTCATGTGTTGAGTTCAAATTTGAAATTCTTGATGGTAATAAATTTAATGTTTGTTGTTTATCTGGAATTACATGATATTGTAAAAGGGGTTTCCATAAGGTCCTAGGAAAAAGCATATTATATGGTTCAATTTTATCAAGAAAATCCTCTTTAGAAATATCCTGAAATCTTATTAGAGAAATAAATTCTTTCAACGTGTTGCCTAAATCAACAAAATTTTGTAATGACCAATCTTCAGGATTGATATTATTGATTTCTGGATGTTTTGTTAATCCCCATTTAAGAATGCTTTCCCAAATTACTATCTCATCAACAGAAAAATCATCTCTTTTGAGAATTTCCAATAGAATTGGTTTTTCTAATGATTTAAATTCACTTGATTTGAATAATTTTTCACTATATTCACAAAATTTTTCCATATATATGTTTTTTAATTCATTAAAATTTTTGTTAGCATAAATCAATTGTAGAATTTTAACTGGATTTTCTTTTATATAATCCCCACAATTTTCAATAAAGTATTTCATTGTATATTCATAAAGTGACTCAATACCAAGTTCATCTGTTGCAGTCAATAATTCCAATACTTCAGCACCAGAATAATCTTCAATTTCAATTTTACATGTATATAAAAATCTTAAAAAATAAATAAATTATTAAACAGATTTATTGGAATTATTATATATTCAATAATGATAAATAATGATAAATAAATGAATAAGTAAATAAATGAATAATAAATTTATTTGAACTTACTTGAGAATAAGGTTGAAACATTTTTCATCAATATTAGCTTTCTTAACAATATAATAACCATTTTCTTTTGTTGCATTATTTAATTCATTGTTAAAAAATGGACAATGAGCTGTTATTATAGATGCATGTGCATGAACTTCTTTAATGTTTGGTTTTGCACCAACATATATTTTTACATCATAAAAATTTTCAGTATTTAACAATCTTTCATTTTCATTAAAATATTTTTCAAATATTGGATTCATTTTAAAATAAAAAAACTGTGAATTAAATTATATTATTGATTAAATTTTATAGGTCAAAATAAAGTTTATAATAATAAGTTTTTGTTGAACAAGCAAAAAAAGTCAAGAATATTATGACTTACTACAAGGCAAAGACACAAATATTTGTAAATAATACCCAAATAAGTTCAATTTTAAGGTTTTTTGTCTACTTATATGTGAGTCATGTGAACGAAATTTGACCATGCCAATCATATTAATATGATGATCAAAAAAATTATAAAAAAATGCCGGCCAATCACATGTTACAATTAAATTAAAATAATGGCCACCAAAATTATCAATTAAATTATTATTATTATTACTATTACTATTACCATTACTATTATTATTATTATCACGAATAGTTTAAGGGCCCAATTTCAAATTTGAAAACTATTTTAATAAAAACGGTTATTGCAATTTTTTTCGAAGAAAAAGGCCAAGTTTAGAGTGTCATAATAGACTGAAGATTCATTACAATAGTTTAAAAGATTAAAATATTCAATCTCCCCAATCTTATTGGAAAACTATGTTGAAAGTAATAAATTTGTACTATGATAAAAGTTGACACATATGAATTAGTGATCGGTTTAATTAAATAAATAAGAAATAAACCAGATTTAGACTTGATTAATATTTATTATAAAGATCTTCCATCTTAAATAAAATTTTATTTCCATTATTATGTCAAGCATCCCAAGCATTTGTAAATAAATACTTCAAGTATTCTGTGACACAATTTCTTCTCTTATATAATAATGTTCGTTCCTCCCAACAAAGAATATTTGTTCAATGCAAAAGAATATTTGGAGACAAAATAATTATTTGTCACTGTAAGATTTTGTAATTATTTTATTTTAAAGTTCAGTTCTAATTTATTTTTTATTTTTTTTAGTTCTAAATCCAATCAAGACAATTCTTCCACAATATTTTACTTTTTTGTGATGTTTATGGACAAGTACAACCTAACTGTTCCTTTAAATCTTTTGCTGATAAAGGATTCTTAATTGATTCATTATCTCCCAATTCTGTATCTTTAGTTATATTTAATTCTACAAATTAGAAGAAATTAATTAATATCAATGAAACAGAAAATAAAATCCAATAAAATCATAAAAAAATTAGTTACTAAATAATTTTTGATCATTATCAACTAAAACTGCTTGTACAATATTCTTTTTTAGAATGCCAGCAACTTCCTCAGCTTCTCCAATACACTGATAATAATAATAATAATGGCAACAATAATAATAAACAATCAATTAATAAATATTAATTAGAATAAATTAAAATTTTGATTGGTCAATTTAATCAAAATCCAATTTAACCTTGTTAATTTTTATAATGTCAACTTCGTCTTTATTTTTTCTAAATTCCTCCCATGTTTTTCTTTTTGCTTCTATTTGATTCATTAATGCAAGGAAGGAATGGAAATTTTATTGAATTTATTGGAATTAATTGAATTAATTTGAGAATTAAAAGTTTTGGTTTCTGACCTTTTAATGCATAATTATCTCCTAATAAATTTGGATTTAAATTAAATTAAAAAAATTTATATAATTTAATATAATTTAATTACTTTAATTTAGTTCAATTCAACGCTTACCATTAAAAGTAATTTTTTGAACCTTTAATAGGTTTTTATATGCTTTTAATACAGAATATCTAGTTGATATCATAATTTAAAAAAAGTCGGATCAAAAAGATTTCGTTATTCAGTATTAGTATTATATTAATATGGGGTGTACCACAAAGAAATTGTAGGGGTCAAAATTTTAGTAGCTATTTTTATCATTAGTCAAAATTATATAAAGTAATTTCAGGGTTAAAATTTATTATTATACATTCAACCTTTTTTTATATACTTTATAACGTCAGCAAAGGAAATTAACAAATAAACTATTTGAAACAAGTATTAAACATTCAAAGCGCAATATTTTTTTGGTTTGAAATAAATGAGCCTTTGTTTCCCTACTACAGATGAGATGTATGTATATTTAAATTTTTTAAGATTTGCTTTATTGCATTGGAAACGAATCTAAGTAAATTCCACAAACGATACTGTGTTCAATGGACGTAAAACTCATTATAAAAACGTCACCAGTTCACATATTTTCGCAAAAAAATCAAACCGCAAATATCCTATATGCTGTAAACATCTTTAACAAAAATGCTCCATAACATAAACCCAAGTACTTGGACTCGTTTAATCAAATGATAACTAGAATTCGTGTGTTAATTTGAGAAGAAATAAATTGCCGTTTCCGCTAAAAACAATTTTTAAATACTAATCCTAGGAAAAAAACAAGAGAAGCTATTCAAGGATGTGTTAATAAGAAAAACATGGAGATTGGCTCTAGATGATTTAACTGGTTCTTGTCCATTCATTACTTCATATCATGTAATTGTTATACAACAGTTACTGTAAAGAATTACTTTTCAAAACGAATTAAAACGCTCTTTTACGAACAAGTACTTTAATGATTGTAAAAATATAAGTTATTTTTATTATCTTCAAAAAATGAAAAATATAAATGATAATCTCATCTATTCCAAGGTTTCTAGACATAATAATAATTAGCAACAAATAATTAATGTAACGTAAACTGATTATCACGAGTAAATTCATGTTGCGGATAAAGGAAACATTATCATCGAACAAATAACCCGTAAATTGTTACACACCTATATCACTAATAATTAATCCCAAGTAAATGGGAGCTTAAAAGGTAAGTTTCTGTTAGAACCTTACTCTTTCTTGTAACTTTACACAGAAATTCTTATAAAATAAAACTTCTGGTTTCAGAACCAGTTAAGACCTCTTCACAATCAGTTCTAGATCTCAAAAATATATTAGTTTTAAAAAGAGGAATTTTGTTATAAATCTCGTAATTAACTTAAGCAAAATCTCTTATTAATAATAACCATAGGGATAGATGGAATGGACTTCTAGTTTCAGATTAGACAGTTAATTGCCTATCCATGAATACGCCTCAAGTTTGCATTTACACGTAAGAATTACTTCAAAACAATTTTTTTTATTCAATAAATTTACATATTCAACTTTTTTTATGAATATTGTTACTACAGATTTTTATGTGTGGTATATTATATTCAATGGGTAAAAGGAATAATTAGTTATAATTATAATATTAATGTGAATGTTTTTTCTTTGGAATTGGATCAAAAACAAATATCGAAAGTGAGTAGTAGATGTTTAAAAAAGAAAACATACTCATATATATCAATATTGGTAAGAGGCATATATGTAGTAAACCATTCTCTTAAAGCTACCGGTATTCAAATCATGGTCTTTTCTGGAACCTTTTAGCAGGCTTGAGTTGATACCAAGAAATTACAAAAAAAAACAAAAGATCAATAAGGTTTCATCATTGATTCCACTGAATTCATCATCAATAACTAATCCATATACTGTAGTTTTTAAAGAAAGACCTGGTAAACTATGTTGATTTTTTATTTGATGTAACTTATAGAAGTTTGTTTAAATTGAATTTTCTTTTCAAAAGAAATCAACAATCATCCATCTTTAAAGAAACGATCCAAAGATTAATAAAAAATAGATAATGATATTTTCAAATGGGAGTGAATCATTTACTTTACTTTGTATCACACAAAAACCCTGATGATATAAAATGAGGATTACATTTGGTTTGGTTTGAGCACAAAATAATTTATATATCATCAAAAAGAAGGACACTTCATTATTCTACTGAAAATTGAAATCTACCCTTCTTTAAAACTCTTAACAGTGCAATGTGTAAAGTCGATATTTTTTTATTTATTAGTATATTTTACTTTTTGTCTGGCGTTAATGCCTACACTCCGCTTCCTGGGGTATATTGGTATTCTTATGTTCTCGCCGACACTAAGCTTTATTTCAAAACTGAAGAATATTCCAACCAGTTCTTTTACCTTGACGTTTCCAAGCCGTTCAACGCAGTAGATACCTCAAGTATTCCTTGGGTTGATATTACACTAACTAGCATTCCTACAAGAAACAGGGACGCCGCTTGTGCGGGTGGGATCAACAATAGTTCGATTTTTCTGTTCGGTGGAAATATGGACGCATCTGATCCATACGGTCTCGTTGCTCAGTACGATATCATTCAACAACAGTGGAAGAAACCTACGATCTCAGGAATCGTTCCAAATAATAAACCAAATTCTCTCCCTTGTACAAGCACAAAGGATGGGTCGATATATATATTTTCAACTGATGGAACAACGTCCGTATCTGAAATGAATATTTTGAATACTATATCCTTAACTTGGTCTTCGGGATCGATAATCAATGCACCCTTGCGGGCAGGCGTCGCTGGATTCACTGCAATACTTTTATCTGATGATACTATTTTATATATTGGAGGAGAAGATGCTAAAGGGAATAGAGCGTCATGGGATAAGGTATAAATTTTTACATCAGTTGAATTCAAATATATATAAGAATATTAATTATTGCATTCTTACGTACATACATTAATAGCTGTCACTATACGATATCAAAAATGACACATGGAATTACATTGTTAGTAATTAAAAATTTTAACAACCCTGGTCATTGAATCAAAAAATTAAAAATTAAAATCATTATCTAGACAACCTCGGGCGATATTCCTTCTCCGCGTGATAGTCATACTGCTATTCTGAGTAAATTTCTTCTTATTTGATTTTTTAATTTATTTTTACTCAAAATATATTATCCTGAATATTTGGATTTATCAATTTTTCTCAATATCAATTTGCATTAAACAGCTTCAGATGATCGCATTATAATTATTGGTGGATCCCCTGTTAGCCAATTTATTGTGTTAGATATCAAAACCTATGAGCGGTCATACCCATCAATTGATTCTCTTAATGGAAGACCAGCTCCAAAAATTAAATTTCACACTGCAACATTACTTGGAAAATATATTTTAATCGGATTTGGTAATTCAGAAAATTTTTTATTTATTGCATTTGAATAAATACAATTTCCCGAGTAATTAATAAATTAATTGTATTTGATAAATTAAGGTATACATGAACCAAATACTTATCAAGCAGATATTTATCTAATGGATATTAGTGACAGAAATAATTACAGATGGGCTAATTTATACGATCCATCAAGTTTCTTAAATTCAATCCCAATGCCAACATCATCGTCAAATCCGATCTCACCATCATCATCAAATCCAACCTCACCGTTATCATCAAAACCGACTTCTTCATTATCACCAAGTTTGACTTTAATTATATCACTTGCTATAGCTTTTTTTGTAATTCTATTGGTTCTGATAATTTTAAAAATAATTAAGGTTGTTTAAAAACGTTATCTTATGGATCCAATCAATGAAACAGAGACCATTTAGTCAATAATTACGGGTTAAAAATAGACGATTAATAACGGGAATAGTATATAAATGAAATGGATAATATATAGCGATGAATATTGGATAAATATTCGGGATCGATTACTACTAGTTCTTTCTAAAATTTCTCTGAAATATATGGTTGCTATATTTGGCTGCAGCGAAAAAAGAAGTTTCTAAATTTAGAAAAAGATTTTAGATAAAGTCTCTTTTAAAAAAACTTTAATTTGTGATACGTGAATGAGTCGATGTTTTATTTTTATAAAAAGCGTCGCAAAATGTGGTAAATGAATTTTAGTGTGTTGAATAAAACTTTTCGATAATATATAATTCATTGATTTTATGATTTTATAGCAGCAAGTAAAATAGGCAGAATTTAGTAGAAATAATATTTTTCAGAAACAGGCAGATTATTGTATAACCGCCGGCAGGTTTTAGTTTATTTCGTCGCAGAGACTTATTCCAAATATCACATGCAAGCTTAAGAGGTGCCAAACAAAACCATTTGGTGAGCTCGGACTAGGTTACATTCTTAAATTGGAATTCCGATTAGCTGACTAAATTGAATTTCACGCATGCAATTTAAAATTGACCAGTGTATCCCAGTGTGTAACTAATGCAGATTTCTACAAATTTAGAAATCATTTGCAGAAAACTACTAATGTACGATGTTACACCCGCACATTCCGCACATTGAATTTTATACACTGTGCCCAATCTCAAAATTTAAGATGATCTTTCCATTTAAGGCAACAAAAGCGTTACTACCAACTTTGGATGCAGTGTAATATTAATTATATTAATTATTAAATGCTAAATGGGCTAAATGGTTTTTCATTGTGTCTTAATACAGTAATAATAAATGATTTTTTCCTGTCATTTTTTTTTCTTGAAATTAGCTTCAAAATAATGTTAGCATCTATCTAGAAACAATGAACTTCTTTTATTTTTTAAAGAAACTAATTTATTTGTTTATTAATATCTTTTCGAAAGAATGAAAGATTCCGTTACATTGTAATTAAATGTTAATTATAATAAATTAATTTGGTTCAAGAATTTGTCTCATATTCAATCGAATATTGAGTAATCAAAAAAAATTCCTTTTTTGATTTTTAGCTTGAAAAACACACTGGGTCCTGTCCAATAGAAAAAAGAGAAAGCGTTACCCAAAAGTCAATTTTTAGTTAATAACACTTATATGTGCGTGTGACCCATCACGAAGAAGATTTAAGCTTAGAAACCGTGCCCACTTTAAAATTTTCCATTAAAATTTCAGTAAAAAATAATAGTAAATGAGCATTGACAATAGAAATATATACAAACATTATGATTTTGAAATAAAGCTTCTATATACAATTCACTACAAGGATTAATTTTAGCTTAGAAACCATACTCACTTTAAATAATAAAATTTCGAGATGTTTTCTGTTAAAAAACAATAGTGAAATTCAGATCTTTTTTGATTTTCTTATAACATGATTTTTTTCAAAATTCAATTGAACAGACCAACTTAGTTGTTGGACACAACACCACAATAAAGTTCTGCCTTAAAGTTGAGAAGGCCATAAAAATTTGTGTAATTAGTATTAATATTTGATTTTAATGATTAAAAAATTTTCTCGCGATCATAATAATAAAAATATTTTATTTTATTGATAATTTTAGAGCTGTTACACGAGCATTTAAAATTATTATTGCTTCCGATTCGTTCGTACAGTGCGGATCATCTATACTCAAAAGTTAAAATTTTTGAAATATTATGAGATTCACACATTGGATTTTAAAAAACTTACCACCATTCAATTCAGATTTAAAAGGGGAGTCTATTAATCTAAAAAAAAAATTTGTCTCAAATTTTCTTTTCATAGATTTTTTAAATTTGAAAGTTATGCTCAGAAGTGCAACAATAATTTTCGTGTTTGAATCTCCGGACCAAATTTGGTAATGATTTTCTTTTAATGTAATATGTTCGTTAAACTTTTTTGTTGTAAAGAACTTTTATTTATT